>VWZW01002309.1:2564830-2627211 GCA_013397115.1 Edolisoma coerulescens
AGGGGCCGCCGCCCTGGCCGGGCCTGCTGCGCTCCCGCGGGCTGCTGAGGCGATCCGCGCCCCAGGCGCGCCTCCCCGCCCCGCGGCCGGGCCCGCCGGCCCAGGCAGCCCCTGGTGTGCTTCCGCCCGGCGCTGGGTTCGAAACGCCTCCCGGGAGAGTGCACGGGCTTCGGGCTGTGTTAAAGGACCAAAGCCGCGAAAAGTTACGGAAGACAGCTTTTAATCTACTGCTTAGGCAGTTCCGTGGCTTTTTAACGCGCTAACTGGAGTTTAATTGTTACTATATTTAAAAAAACCTAAAAGACAGCCTTGTAAGTTTGCGGTGTAGAGTATGTGCCTTATAATGGTGATTTTTCTAAAAAAATGTAAACGTTAATGCATATTTATTTCTTTTGAATGTCTTTAGTTTTACTGAAAAAAATAAGTTGAGGCAGAACTCGATACAAATGCTTTTTTAAAGAAATAAACTTTGATCCTCGGAGAGTATTAAAAGACTCGTCCTTTTCCCCTGATATAGGGGGGAAGTTTTAAAAAGAAAATACACCAAGTCATCAGTTTTTTATATCTGGGATGCGTCTGTGCATTGCTCAAGTTTCATTAAGTGGTGTGGTGGTGTTTAGGTTTTTTTTAAAGATTCAGAGGAATGATTTCTAAGACATGACAGAAATTGCAAAGAATGCATGCAAAGTAGGCTGTGTGCTGGTTAAATATGAGGAAAAACGAAATGAAAGGTTTGATCTGTAATTCTTAATGCTACAGTCCAGGCAGATAAGGCTTAGTGATAGGAAAGTATAAAATGTTCATTTTGTCAGTCCTGTAAAACACAGGAAGAAACACAAGAAAATTCAGGTGCTGAGAAAACTTGGAAAAGTGTCTCCCCCTGCAGCTAACTGGAGAGCAAATATTGCTCTGTAAATGATGAGAGCTGTTAATTGGGAAATATTAGTCTGTACATAATGAGAATAACAAATACAGTCATTTACCTGAAGACTTCTCAAATTTTCTTACAGTAAGTCTATGTAAAGTATTTGGAAAAAAAATACGGCATTGTTTTGAAACACATTAGAAGATTGGCCAGGTACCAGGAGAACGTGCTCTGATTGCAGTGAGACACACCAGGAAGGTCAGCCAGGAGGCTGCTTCTCTTTTGGCAGCAGCTTTGTGTCTGGTGAAGAATCTTGGGCTGTGAAGCAAGAACTGAGCTCAGGTACCAGACCTGTTGTGCCATGATCCTGAGACAATTTGCGTCTGAGATTCTGAAGATCTCTTTCTGCATTAGACCATAAAATCATTCTCTTTTGGAAGTAAGGAGCGCCACTTCATTTCTTGCAGCAGCAAGGGAGGGAAAAAACCCTACATTGGAGCCTACTTAATGCCTGATTTATGTTGAAAAAGAACAGGGAAGGCCTAGAATTCTATAGCAAGATTGAGAGTCCAGGAGTTAAATTTCAATTCTGATCTTTTAACTAAAAGTTGACCAAGGTTATTAATGGTCAGGAATTACGCGAGAGCTGTTGAGTTTCAGTGAACTTACTGGTAGATCTCATGAGGTACATCTCAGTCGTAGGTTTCACTGTGAGTACCACAGTCGAAACAGAATTCGGGTTAAGTAACCAGACTTACGTAATTAGGAAACTCAGCTTGCTTGTTTTTCTGCTGGTACTGTAAATCTCTTATCCCAGTCACAA
Source organism: Edolisoma coerulescens (assembly GCA_013397115.1). Classification (NCBI taxonomy): domain Eukaryota; kingdom Metazoa; phylum Chordata; class Aves; order Passeriformes; family Campephagidae; genus Edolisoma; species Edolisoma coerulescens. Next base: position 2,566,519 of record VWZW01002309.1, read on the forward strand.
CCCAAGGCTGCTAGCAACCCCAGCAAAAGGCAGTCCCTGTTTAAACCTCAAATCACTTAGAGAGTAATTACACCAAGAGGATGTACAAAGCATGAGTGAAAAATAATGTAGGAGCACTTTTCCATGCATGATCCTGTTGATATTTTTGGCGAGAGAAGGATGTGTGCTGTAACTTGCAGTTAATGTTTATTCTGTAAACCTGTTCAATGTGCAATGTCTTTTGCTCAGTTTGTTTGCTTACTGGTTTTGTTCAGATTTTAGATATTTTATTTGGCAGTCTGACACTTAGACTACACTATAGAAAGTATAACTCTGTATAAATGTATTTTTGCCCAGATAAATCCACATATTATCATATTGCTAGAATTAAAAGATACATTTGTGTTAGGAAACTAAAGCTATGCCAAATCAAACTGGAATTTGGAATGTTAAGTCCCTCTTGTTGCTCCTCATTGTACCACTGCCACCAGCGTTTTCACTGAAGCTCGGATTCTGTAAGAGGGAATCACTCAGACCCCTAAATTCCTTCTCCCCAGCATCCTAAGCCATCACATTTCATTCTGCCTGAAGGATGCAGTCAGGAATGAGTGAAGAGTAGAAGGTTGTCCTTCCTTCTGCTATGGTTTATAAAGGATACATTAGACACATTCAGTCAAGATTGGCTCTCAGCTTCTAAGATCAGGAAGCTGAAATGATTCAGAGCTCTTGAACACATTTTGCCAGCAAAGAATGTAAAGAAGAACTGCTTGCTGGCAGATATCTATGGAGCTCCTGGAGTATTTAGCAGATGTCTGGTATTTTGAAGGCTTGCATAAAGAAATAGGTATTGCTTTTATAGTAAAACTAATATAGGAAAGATCACCTAGATCTCAAAGAAGCAGAGCCAAGGCCTGTGTGAAGGCAGCTGGAAATGAAGCACACCAGGGCATGAGGGTGTGTGTATGATGTGATCCCACTGGGATCAGGACAGAAGGACAAAAAGTTTGCAAATAAATTTTTAATATATTTTGCAAGGGATTGGAGTCATTTGGTGATCATGAATAATGTTTACACAACTTGTGAGGAAAATTCAAAAGGAAAAACTTTTGGTACCTTTCTTTTCCACATTTGACAACTGTATGGCCAGTGATTCAAAATTTCTCATGGAAAACTTCATATTTATTTATGTCTTGCTAATACAGTGGGGCTGTGTTGTTGGAATGAATTTTGAAGGGATGAATTTGTGGCATTTCTAGGGAAAAAGAGTGGGGTTTGCATATGATAAAAGGAACACATTTTCAAGTGCCTAGTCAATGTATCTTTACATTGACTACGTGATTAGCTTTATTAGAATAATGTATTAGGGTGGTTTTGAGGTTTTTTGGACTGTGTGAATGAATAGGATGGGGGTTTTTAATTCACAAAAGAGTTTCTCCTATCAGAGGTACTTAATGATGTATGTATTTTTGTTCTTAATTATCTGGTAGATTATGTGAGGAGGTATTTTTCCTTGTTTCCTTGGCTTATGTATCACTAATTGTGTACAAGGCTAATCATCTTTGTGATCTCTTCTGTTAAAATTAGCAAAAGTTGATCTGCTTGTGGACACTAAACTTATGGTGTCATAGGGAATGAGTGGTATTGATGAGAATGCATTACAGTGAAAATTTCTGTTGGTACCCTCAGCTGATGGAATAAAAATGTAGCTGAAATCAGTAGGATGAAGAAGAAGGAAATGACACAGAAATATATAGGCAGAAAGGATAAATGGTGTAATAGATGATACATGAACAATGACTCAAGTAAATGGGTCTCACATCCGAGGAGATTTATTACTTGAAATAAACTTTTAGTGTTCAAGTTTTAATTAATTTGACAAAATGAGAAAAGCTGTTAATACAGTGTGCAATATGAGATCCTCAACCCCCACCACCACTGTGGTGCAGGGCAGGAGGAATGCAAGGAATTGGCAAGTTCTAAATTTGTTCAAAGAACCACAGACAGCAGCCAGAAACTTGTGAAGTTCCTTGTGGGGGAGGAGAGGGGAGCCTGTTGTGAACTGCACATTCCGGATGTCTTCAGTAGGTGCTGCTGCTTGTAGGGAACCTTGGGGACAATGCTCCAGTTCAGACATTTCCAGAGACTTGTCTGGATTGTGTCAGAGACACTCCTGCCTTGGGAACTGCCCAACGTCAGAAGGCTCAAGGCTCATGTGTGCTTTTCCTGAGCTCTGAGTTCCTCCTTCTCCAAGGAAAGTAGTCCTTCATCTGGGTTTCTGACACAAGCTTCCATGAAGCAGGTGACTAAAGCCTATTGAGAATGCAGGTGCCATATATTGTAAAGTTAGCAATTGCAAAAACCATGTCTATTGGTCTATAATTCAAGATAATGCTGCAGATAAGTATTCATCGTGTGGTTTACAGGTCACATTTCTCATCAAGAGAAATCTTTGGAACTACTAGAAGTATCTTGAAATGCTGGGAAGTTACCATAGTGAAATTGCTATTGCAGTACAGGTTGATAACTTTAAATTCCTTGTGGTTCTTTGTTAGCATGATCTGATATTTCAGACCCTCTTTAGGCATAGTCTTTGTGTTTGAAAATTAGACACCGTTTTTATCCTTATTAACAGATATCTGCAATACTGAGCCATATCTCACCTGTATTAGAAAGTTTTTTTCAGCTGAAGACAAAAGCAGCATTTGTCATTATTGTAGTTTTTAAAATGTTTATTGGAATATAATTGCATGTTGAAAAGAATACCATCAACAGTCTGTAGCCTTCCAACCAGAAAGCAGAACTACTGAAAGTGATTTAACACTAGCAAAGACGATGTAAGATCTTGTTTGTCACATAACTCTGGATACCTGATCTCTCTCACAAACCTACAGTTGTTGCAAATGACATCAAAACAGTGGCATAACTTTTTCATATTACATGCCACACCTACCTATATGTCAAAATGTAAATAACGTGTAGGGCATTTACCTGAAGTTGTGCATCTGTTTTTATATAAGCAGATCACATTTACTGCTTGCTCACATTACAAAATCTTCCTAGAATGTTTTGGTTCAACTGGTTTTCCATTGCTTTGCAGTCCTCCAACTCTCTGAAGGCATCGTACGAGGACTGGCTGCTGACGTACGGCTTGAGCGTCTCTCCCTTCCACCTGCGGTGGCAAACAGCTCTCTTCAACCGCCAGTTCTACAACTGGGGGAGATGGAAACCCAAATTTCTCTACTTATGGTATAAATTCAGCATCTTTTTTCTTCTGTCAAATACAGAGTCAACAATTGAACCATATTGGTGCCCTTCAGCATTAGAAGGGCAGTGGATAAACATGGTTATTTTAATAGGCTAATGATAAAACCAACTAGAGTGGTTGCTCTAGTTGTATTGTGCCAGTATAAATATTTATCCTCTGCTAAAAAATACATAGTTGTAATACAGGTTGCATATTGAGATGCTATAAAACTAGAAATCTTTAAACTATTTTTACGTGTGGTTTGAACCATGCATAGTTCTGAAGAGTCCAGCTATTACGTGCAGTACTGCATGCAGAAGTAGGTCTGAAAGCAGCTTCTCGGATCCTAGATCACTTCCAGTGCTGTACACTTAGCTCTCCCAATCACTAGAGTTTACAAAGTACTCAGAGACAGCTGTGTCCCTGCTGTTAGTCATTGCCCAGACATTCAGCAGCGATACCTGCTCAGAAGCACCTTGCTCACCTTCTGTCTTATCTGCCTGCACCTTTCCCTGCTAAGGTTGCACACTGCTGGGAATGAATGGGTAGATAAGTAGGGTGGTTTGGTATGAGTGTGTCTGGACTGGTTTAGAAAACTATTGTTCAGTTGCCTTCCTAGCATTACATTGTATCTGCTCTGAAAATATAAAATGAGTAAGGTTTGAATTCCTTTTCATTTCCTGTATTGCTGCCCTCAGTTAGATAGTCATAAAAGAGAGGTCTGCTTCATATTGGTTTCTCTAGTATGTAATGATTTTGTAATAATCAGTCTGAAATAGCTCTATATCAATTACAGTTTTTAATGTGTATAATTTATTACAGTATAATGTTTCCACTAGTCTCTTTAATTAATGTTACAAGTACATATTGCTTAAAATAAATCTACTAATTCCCAGTGAGCTCCATTAAGGCTGATAAGAGAACATTTATGCTGTTGTGAGAGGAAGAAGGACTGGTAGTGAAGTGTTTTAGTTATAAAAAATAGTTATCACATCCTTCAACTATAGGACAGTGTAAAAATAATAATAATAATAATAATAAAAATTTGTCACTCGGTGGAGTGACAAGAATTGAAATTATTTTCAACATTGATGTTAATGAAAAATGGATTGGTGAGAAGAACAATGTAGCTTAAGAAATTGGTGTTAATCTGGTCTTGCAGTTGTACTTTTTAGTTGTTCTTTCAAAAAGGTTTAGTCTCATGTATTGTTCTTTAGCACTTTTTATTGTTTGTGAGAAAGATGCAAAATGTATTGAAGAAGCTTATATATAAGTACATAAGCTGCCCCATCATTTGATCCAGGTCTCTAAATATGAAATGGTGTGGTGCAACATGGTCAATTGTACATTGTTAGTTATGTTTATATATTCATATAAATTTATATATTCATAGCTACAGGCGAGTTACACATATTGCGTAACTGAATAAACGTATTTGAAAATTGATGAGCATATGGTTTGGATGTAAAACATTTCTTAAACAAGGAGAATATATGTTCTTAGTGTTATTACTGTATATTATTGTTATTAGTTTCCTTTAGCTAATATTTTTGTACTGGGTTGTTGATTCATGAATTGTGGTAGCATCAGGTAAGTTTTGCCCTGAGTTTTGTGTGCTAACTTGTGCTATAAAGCAGAGATTTACATATCCAGAGATTATACCCTTTTTTTCTTGTGGCTGTGCATTGCTGAACTACTTGCTTCTCCGTGTAGGTTCAGCATAGGAATGGTGTTTGGAATAGTTGCCATGTTTGGCTCTGTTATTCTGCTCGGAAAGACCCTGCTGCAAACACTGACTCAGATGCTCACCGAGGCTCCGAAAGCCCAGAATGATCGAATGCTGCAAGTTGTGGTGAGTGTTCCCTCCTCAGGTCTTTGTTTGAGAGCTGTGAACAGATCTAAAGCAGCTTCTTCATGGGGTATAGCATGCTTAAATATTCCCATGCAAGAATAACCCAACTCCTGATGTTCATCTACATGAAAATGTGCTGGTTTGTTACCAGCCTTAAAAATGGGGGAGTGGGTATTGTAAAAAGGCAAATGAAGGCAAACATGTGGAAGAGTTTGTATTAAAAATTCTCAGGAGTGGGAATTGGATAGTAATTTTGAAAAGCCCTAAATTATAGTACTAAGAATATAAAACTGAGTTAAGAAGTCACTTCCTGTGTGCTGTGCAGTGTAGAGTCTCTGGTGACCTTAAAGTTTGCGGAGGTCATACTTTATTGCCAAGAAGAGACAAGTTCTGTTTCTTTTAATACAATACATAACAGCAGTGGAAAAGGAAAGAAGGGCAAAGAGCTTTGTGTGATAGTAGAAGCAAAGATCGTTAGTGAGGAGGTATTTTTTGATTCTTCAAGGACTTAAGACTTAATTTACAATGTGAAATTTCAAGTGCTGATTTCTGTGGTGTCTACTTAAAGTCTAATGATATATTTAATTGTTTTATGGGTTTCTGATGCTGGACAATATATTGTATGGTTTTAGAATGGAATGTATAGGGGGAGGATAGGAGAGATTGCAAATACTGTCTTTTTAATCTCTTCACAAGGCAGTAATGGAAGAACTGACATTGCCTTTCAACAGTTTTAACCTGGAAGGATTCCTAGTCACCTTTCTTATACCAAGAATGCAATCTGGCCAAAATGTGTGGTCATTTTCCAGAAATTCAGAAAGTCTTACGGGATTACTCTGCCTTCTGCTGCATGGCTTAGAGCAGAGGTGCTCAGCCATGTTACTCTGTTTAAGTACTCAGCTATTCTAGCGAACAGAATTTGAGAATTGCGTGCAGACACAATGGACCTTCCTGTAAATGCTAAACTGACTGCATGCAGCTACACTTACAGAGTGCAGGAAGCCTGATTTAGCACATGCCATAAACTCAGTGCCTTTGGATGGCTGGGTCTGTTTCCTGCAAGCAGGGTGAATATACAGAGTGCAGTATGTGTTGGCAAAAGCAGGTGGTGAGACCTGAGGGAGAACTGCTGTCACTGCCACTGCTGTCCCCTGTCCAGAGCCTGCTCCTGAATTACCTCCAGGGACAGACAGGAGTGGGCAGCCTGTGCATCCTGGAGGGCACGAGCTGAACATGAGACAGAAAATTTTGTAATTTACATGCCAGCAGGATCTCTCCTAACCATTCTGGAGTAAGGAAAGTCTCCTTTACATCTTCATTTTCTAAGATCATTGTATGGATCCATCCACTTTTGTGACACCCGAATAAAGTGGTCCTTGACAATATATTGCTCTTTGGAGAAAACAACATAGACACAACCAAAGTAAAGATGAGCCTTTGGAATGAATCTGATGTGACCTGGAACAACGAAAGCAGAAAAGCGGGATAATGTTCACAATTCAATGTGGACTTGTTTCCTCACTGACTGCCTCCTGGCAACGTCACTGCATTCAAACCAAGGATTGACTGTCACTGAAAACAATTTAATTTATAGGGATAATGTAATGTCATATGTGGGGATAAGGTTACTTCTTCTAAGTTGAGTTGTGTTTCTCTTCCTTTCTTACGTCATTATTTCATTTCTGAATGGTCACGGTTGTATAATTTTGCCTTTAGCGAGTTTCCGTGTTCTTTTTAAGGGGAATATGCTAGTGTAAATTGACACCAAAAAGAGACTTATGTGGTTGCAAAGAGGTGAAGCACGGCTTGGGAGGACCTTCTCCTTGAAATTATTTACTTGTATTTGACTGCTTGGAAGACAGCAAGTTAGTTTAAAAAAAAAAAAAACCAACGAAACCCCACTTTTTCTTTTTAAACTTAATTTTAGCCTCTGGCATAAATCTGTTTAGCCTTTAGCCTCTGACCGTGGAGAGAGGGAGGAACAGTTCTGCTTATATTTTATTAAGATTTTTGTACACTTCCTGTTTTGTTCAGTCATGTACTTGATTTAAAATACCTGTCTATAGGTAACTGGGCTGTTTCTCTTCAGCTGCCCCCTCTTGCGTTGGTTACCTACTGATAAAAGTAGGAAAGAGGCAGATTAATTACTAGCAAAGGATCTTCTTTTACTAAAGGCATTTCCAGAAGGCCATAAAATACAAGATAGGATTGTTTTTTAGCAAAATACTGCTATTGGTTTCAGAGCCGCTCATGAGAGGTTGCTTCTGTTTTAGGTGAATCTTAAAATAGCTTCTTTGACGTAAAGTCGGAAAGCATCTGGTGCTGTGTTCTAGCAGGCTGTAGTCATGGTGGAATTGAGATGGCAACTCTTGCTGTTGCCATCTGTCCTCCCATTGCAGAGGCAACACCGCTGAAGTGATGCATTAGTGCCACCAGCTGATGCTGTAGTGCAAGCAATGATGTTTAACAAATAAAGTGTAGCTGTCTTTCGTACTGTGAGGTACCACAGCTGAGCCAGTTTAGATAAATACCTTGGTCATGATCACACTCTGTACAGAATTTGTGAGGTGATTAACATTGATGAATCCTTTTGAAGGATTTATTTTAGCTAGATTGTCTCAACAACCTCTTGTAGAGTTCTGCTGCATGGGTAGGTAAATGTATTTTAGTGGAGAATGTGCAGGACTGAACAAAGGTAGAATTCAACCTGCCTGGTTTTCCTCAAGGGTGGTTTTTATAGAGTTCTATAGAGAGGCCAAGAGTTTTTGCCCATAGCATCTCTTCTGTGAGACTGGATTGCAATTCAAGTTGTGTTCACATCAGTTGTTAGTGACCATACTTGAGTGCAGCCTGCCTCGAGTGGAAAAAGCCCCAGAGCAAGCAGCAGAAGTGGCCTTATCATCCCACTGCAGCCCAGCAGCTGAGGGGAGGTGGAATCGAGCAGGACTAAAGGTCCATCAGGAGGAAGGAGGGGATGGCTCCTCATGCTTTGACTAGTGACCACTTTGAAGCCTGTCTGGAAGCAGTTGGTGTCTCGTGACAAGCACAGTGAAAGACCTGGGAGTGGTGGGAATCCACAGCAACAGGAAGAATATGAGGGGCCTGCATATTGTGTCTTAGGTAAATTAAAATAGTATACTCATTTCAAGGTGGGGTTTTTTTAAGGTTAAATTTCCATGTGTAGACTACCAAAACCTGAACAATAGATGAAAATTACCTTTTTCTTTTTGACCCTGTAAACTGATATAATCTTGTGATTTGTATAGGGAGAGTGAAGGGAGACTGACTGTTCAGCTGTCAACTCATTTTTGAACTTTCCATGTTCATACTGTTTCAAGTGGCATACAATTTTTATTATTTTTTTTGGAAAGATGGATCTTTTCCATAGCTACATGAGTGGCTGCAGGAAACTGTAAACTAATGCTCACAGTGCCAAGCCTGTTTCATTTGAGTGCAAGTCTGTGTACATTTTTATAAACTTCTCGAGCTTAATACAGAGTAGGACACATTTGGTCAGCACTGTGGAGAATAAATAGGGCAGGGAGAGGGGCTTTTCTGCACGGAGAGCTATTTAACGTTCAATAAAGAATATGTATTTAATATATTTTAAAATACACTGAGTAAGTTGGTAAAAGAGGTACAAACTGATAGTGCTGCATGAGAACAGCCCCTGTTCTGTTGTGGGTCTGAAGAAGCTGAGTGAGAGCAGCAAGCTTAGGAGCAGAATGACTTGTCTTTGTACCTCTTGTTTTCCTCCTGTGTTTTGTTTTGTTGTCATGCCCACATCGACAGGTGCCTGGTGTCAATTTGCCTGTCAGCCAGCTGACCTATTTCTTCTCTGCAATCCTCATCAGCGGTGTGATACATGAAGTCGGCCATGGGGTGGCAGCTATCCGGTAATACATCGCTTTTCTCCTACTCCGACAGCAAAGCCAAATATTCCAGAGCAGTTACTTACCCGTGAATGTTGTTAGCACTGCTTTGTTTTATCCAGAGAGTCTGTTTAGTCTGTAATTCATAGCTTCCTTAGATTTGAAGTTTGGAAGGGTGTACAATTAAGGATAGAGTTTTAATACAGTATCTATTGTACATATCATGAGAAAGGAATTCTGCTTTGCAGATATAGCATCAGGTTTAAAATAATTTTTTTTAAGTGGCTCTGTTTTTTACACAGCAATTTCATTTCTGTGCCTGTGGCACTTGTGAACTTATGTGCTATTGCACAGTGATACTTCAAAATAGATTTTTAATTGATTTGTTTAAACATAGTTTGTGAAACAGCATATGAACAGGTTGAAGCAATAACTCGGTCAAATGTGATTTGCCCCTGTTAACCGCAGTGATGTATTAATTTTGATCAAAGATTATATTTTTAATGTCCTTAACTATGATGATTACTTCACGAAAGTTATTTAACAAGGTTAGCCATTACTGTTAAATGCCACTTTAGCATAAGAAGGTAAAGCAGTGGTTACTGGGACTGATGTTCAGGTGTCCTCTGCATTTCTCCCAGACAGCATCATTATCTGTCCTATGAACATGAAGCCCTAAGTTGTTTCTCTGATTTTCCTGAGTGTAGGGAGTCATGACTGCATTTTTACCCATATACTACCTTTTTTATAGCCCCAAGAGTTCTCAATCAAAGGGGTGGTTTGGGACCCTCTGTGTTTCATATGCTCTGCTTCTGTTTCAGCTTTTTTTTCCTCAAATATTCACAGGGAATTTTCTGTGAAAGATGAACCTTTTGCTTATCCCATCACAGGAGAAAGCAACGAAATTTTCTTTCTATTACATGTTGCTGGCCAACTTCAGAGAAGCTAGGAGTTACTACAGACCTCTCTTTAAGCAGAAGGGAAGAATAATTCTTGTATCTTAGTGGTGTGATATCTTTATTCAAGGTCTAGAGCAAAGACTTCGAATGTTCAATTTTGGGTTATGTTTTTGTCAAAAAATTGTTTTCCAGCTATTTCCAGAGGAGAAATTAGTTGGACCAATGTACATTGGCAGCCAGTGTTGCTGCTGCTGTTTTCTGCTTGACTTTTTAAATTTCCTCCTGGCACAGGCTGGGTCTGTAGTGCTGTTACTGCAAATCCTCAGGGTTTCAGCTTTACTAAAAAGCTGTGCTGTGGGCAAATTTTATTATTCTGGCAAATCACTTTGCCTTCCTGAAATCTAATACACTTTTGCCAACTTCAGTTCAAGAAAGCAATAGCTGTGAACTACAAGAGCTTAAATATTTGAGCCTTAGCTTAGCCAAGGCTTGTACCAAAAAAGTCTTTTTCTTCTTCCCTGTGTATCTTCAGTCATGAAATCCTGAGCAGACATTAAACTGCCTATTATTAATTGGTAGCATGGGATGAGTTAACTCCACAGTATTAGTGTGTGACTTAATCCTGAATAATTTTTTATAATTCTTTTTCTGCTTTTGGTGTATATACACATTAATAGATAAATGTGAATAAATAAAATGTTAGACCCAGTCTGTTGTCTCAGTAAAGATACGGAATTGGCTGATCTGTGCCTGGTTTGTCTTGGAACGTGATTGTGCCATGCTTCTCTTAAGTCCCTTATGCAATTTCTAGCTTCCAAAAAACCGTAATGTATTTGTATGGATACTAAAAAACTTCAGCAGGGAATTTCTTCAGTCCTCTACAGCATTTTGTGAGAGCTCTGTCTTACCCATGCAAATTATTTAAAACAATGTTACAGTGTTGTAAACTTCTTGCACCTGCAGGTTGTTTTTGCAGTATTGTTATGGTTCTAACTAGAAAAATATTTAGAAATAGGTGTCTTAGAATTTGGCCAATCCCCTCAAGGGGTGGATGGCCAAAGGACCAATTACCTTATGCCATTTGACACACTTTTACGAACTACCGTATAAAAGCCTTTGGAAAAATTATTAAATCACTTCCATTTATCCCTGGGCCTGGACTCTGTGTCGTTTCTCTACCCATCCTCGGTACGACAGCGACATATTTGTTAAAAAAAATTCCATTTAAAAGTAATTGCGAAACCCCTGGAAAAAAGTATTGTCTGTATAATAGTGTCAGCTACTAATATATTTAAATAGAATCATAGAGTGTTAAGGTTTGGAAGGGCATTAGCATTTGTCCTTTTAACCTCTTGACTTGTTTTCATTTTTTCAGGTGACATTTCCCTCATTTTTGTTAGTTTTCAATGTACTCTAAATTCCATTTAGGAGAAACAGAGGAATTAAAAATTCCGGAACTGCGGAAGTGTTTCTTTAAAAGGAAAGCGATTGCTTCTTGCAAATATTTTTACATAGATGAGTTTGAAACTGCTTCCTACAGACTGCCATTTTTTTTTTACTTAAAAGAAAAATTACCCCAAATGTTGAAATATATCTTAACATGAAAGTTAGGTGGGATTTTTAAAAGTATTTTATGCGTTCTTGTTACCAGGAGACAGAAAAGAAGTTAAACTTCTCTTTTATGTTTTTGCCAAACTTACAAATGTATACTTCTTAGAAGTGGCAACTACTGCAGAAAACATCCTTTAGTTTAATTATCTTTCAATTAGTGGCAGTATAAAAAATGAATTAGTTTTATAATTAAAATATTAGTCATTCTTCTTGTCAAAAAATGTGTGCTATGTAGAATCTCTCAGTTTTTCTTTTGTTTGTTTGCACTTACACCACTTCACTTTTCTTTTCTTCTTTTTAAGAGAACAAGTACGATTTAATGGATTTGGGATTTTTATCTTCATTGTCTATCCTGGAGCATTTGTTGACCTCTTCACAACTCACTTGCAGCTGATATCTCCTGTCCAGCAGTTAAGGATATTTTGTGCAGGTAATAGTTTGTGCTTTTTTATTAAATCTTTGCTTAGCACCATTACTTATTCTAAGGTGTCATTTGTGAATCTTTGATTGAGTGTTTAAGGTTTAGAATGAATAAGTACCAAAGCTTCTCTTTACCTAATGGCGATCCTTCTGTTCTGAACCTATGTTGGCATCTCAGAAAATCATTTAATCATTACTGCCCTTATTGAGCTGCTTTCTGGGCTAGAGATGTCAGTTTCTAGGATCTTAAAGGAGTACCAATTTCCTGTCATGAAAAACATTATTGTATTCTAGATCCAATTCAAAATAGTAATGCATAAGAAATTCCAGTCATGTGGTTGGGGAAAAAGCATGGTTTCTGATCTTCCTCTCATTAGAAAGAGCTCTTACACCAGGTGCAGAAGTTCCTCTGTCTTTTTTGCTTGGGTATTGCTTGGGATATTTCTGCATATTATATGGCCTAGGTAGCTAAACCTTGGAGCACACAAGCTGGGACATACTCAGCCAGAATAGTGGTGTGAGAACAGGACTTCCTGTCACAGGTCAACATCCTTGAGCATTTTGCTACCATTTTCTGCAGTAGGAGCAATCTATTTTTCAGCCATATTGTGAGTGATTTTCACTGACCTGTGAGTTGTGTTATTTTATACACGTCACTGTGTTTTGCTGTTGCCATCAGGAGGAAATAAAGGTTAAAGCACGAACATCGAAAGAGAATCATAGCTTATGGCTCCAGATAACCTCCAGATGTTTTTGAATTGATGTTTTTTGAAGTCTCTGGCTGCTGGGAAGTAGAGCCTGATTGCTGTGAAAAGTCAAACTGAGATGTATTGTTCTGCTTGAACCACTTGTGTGATTATTTCTAGAGATAACAGTGGTTCCCGAAGAACTGAAATAGAGATAGAAAAGTTATCGTCTTGGTTTAGTTCTTGATACTGATGTTTTTCTGTTGCAGGGCACAGTAGGCTGGCAGCCAGTCTCCTGTAATGTTTAGTTACTAACATTGTTTCTTGAATGTTGTATCTAAAACATCATATAGAGGGTGGACATACAGAAGCCTTTAGCAAGCATGTTTTCAAGCTTTCATAAATCATGTAAATAATTACAAATGTTAGGTAAGTAAATATGTCTGTATTCCAAATACTCTAATCAACAGAAATCATTCCCTGCAATAGGCTAACTTTTATGAAGCCCTGTTAATCTATTACCATTTCCATCTACTGTGAACAGAACTGAAAGAAAAGGCATACTGAATTTCAAAATGGGTTGCTTAAATAGATTCCTGAGATGTTATCTGGAAAAATAAAATTCTAAGCTGTAATAGAAAATAATTGCTTGCATGTTTGATGACAGGCAAACACCTATAATAATTTTTCATGTTTCTTGGGAGACCTGAAATAGGGAAATACAAGGCAGGAGCAAGCATGTTGCAAGACTGGTTAGCATGAATGGCTTGTTTTCAGTTAGGTATAACAAATAAATGCATTGTTTTACAGCTTATGATAGATATGTTTCAGAACTAGGATGTTTGATAATGGTAAAATGTGGTATTCAGTAAACGACCAATTTGTTTTATTTGTCAGAACAGTTGAATGAACCGATTCCTGGTGTTCAGAAATTTGAATTTAGAGAGACATGCTCTTGGATTTTTGTATGGCACCAAAGTAATAGAGCTAGACTAGGGGCCAATACCAAATACTCTTTTTGCAGTCCAGCTGTAGTCTAGAGATTAAAAAATATATTTATTGTACAGCAGATGGCATCATGAGTTCAAGAATAGGAAATGAGTGTTCTTGTAAGTCTTGTGATATTTATAGCATAATTCCATGCCTAGTAGATAGATGGAAACGGATTCTGTGCAGCACTTTCTTGTAAGTAGTTCAAATATTTGTATTACTTTCTGAGATAATTTTTAATACATTTCATCTTGTCTTTAATAGGAGTTAAATATTCTTTTGGGGTTTTTTAAAATTAATTAATATTTAATTATTTTAAGGTGTTTTAGGGTTGTGTAAAGTGTCCCTTTTTAAATGTAAGGAATTAGGCATCCAAGGATGAGGCTGCTTTAGCAAGATGAAGTTGAAGGTAAACTGAGCAGTGTGCCTCTACAGGTATTCTCATTTTGAGCATATTTATTTTTCTGTGGATCACCTGGGATGAGTTTGAAACCCTTCTATCTTAGGCATTTTGCTGTATTCCACACAGAAAATGGTGTCGATTTTGGTAGCAAGGCCCATGTTTCCTAGATGTTTGAAAGTATTCCTCGTCACTCTCTAGCAGTTCCATTACCTCTTTTTTATTAATTATTTTAAAGGTTGGGGTTTTTTTAGTTTACTCTGTGTAGCAGCCACACTGATGAAAAGAATTTTGTTTCCATTTTACATTTTTGTCTTTTGTTAAGCTGAAAAAATATTTTTTAAGATAGAAAGGTTAAAACCATAAAGTTAAAATATTTACTCACTACTCCTGGATTTGGTGCACATAAATGTGTCTATGTGAGATAAGGAGAACTGATTACAAAAACATTTCCTCTATCTGAGTTCCTTTCCATGAGATACAATTAAAACTATAGAAAGAAATTACTTTAAGAAACACCTACTATTTAAATGGCAACAAATCCTTACTTCAAGAACTCCAAAAACGTCTCTCATTTCTGCAGCATTAGAAGTGTAAAAGAAGACCAGGTGAGATGTAGAGATTGGGGAGATAAGTCTGCCATATGCTATGATTTCTGTGTTATATACACTGCAAGAAAGGTAGATTTACTGTATTTTTAAATATATTTGCTTCAATTCCTGCCCTGTAACTGCACTGTAAGTATAGAATTGAATCAAACTCCTCATAAGAAGATGAAGCACTGTAAGAAGGAAATAAAGACTCTTCAACATTGAAAAGTTTTCCTTCATTGTTCATACAAAACTGTCTGAGAACACAAACTAAATGAGAAAATTGGTGTAATGCTGAATGTGGAAAGCCATAAAGCTTTGATGTTGAACGCTGACTGTGTCTTATGGTAGTGGCTCATTGCTTCCTATGGAGAACCACATACTATAAAGGTGGTAATTGCAAATATATTCCTCAAATTAATGTGTCAGGAAATGCTGATTGTACAGTTTCATTTCTTGATGGGGTTTTAGGTCCATATTTTCTTGTAAAAGAAGCCTTTTTTTCAAATAATGCTGTAAATTCATTTGGCACATATACATGTAATAATTTTAATTGAAATAATGTAGATTACCATCACAAATACTAAATTGCAAGTAAATTTCAGACATCTTGCTCTCTAGGACAAATACTATATTCAAAAATAAGCCCATTTATTGAGATTCTTAAATTGAACAGTTTATTGTGGTAGAAGGTAATACATAATACATTTCATTCCACTGTTTTTTTAATATTAGGATTGAAGACAACTCTGTAGATAGAAACTATATTTTAATAATTGATTCAGAAGCCCAGTTTTTCTTCTGGGTACACTGCCCTCTCGTACTTAGAAAGGTAGTGGTACATGAGATCTCATCGTGGTGGAATAACACCTTAAAAATGGACTTACTGCTCCCCTGTCTTTTTTGATAGTATAATTCTCAGGGGCTTAGAGGTTTCTCTAAAACTCCCTTACAAAGTGCCATCGTAGAAACTAAAGTTCGTGAAGTAATCTGAATACTCTTCTTTTATGCCTATGTTCACAAATTAACTTTTCATTCATTGTTACAGTAATTATTTCAGGTAAGTTAATTAGAAGGCAGCTGTAGGATCATTTCAAAACCAGCTTTTTGTTATTAGTGTTTATTTAGAAACTTATCTTTTTGCCTTCTTTTTAGGGGTGTGGCATAATTTTGTTCTTGGTGTTGCAAGTTTCATGGTTTTGTTTCTGCTGCCAGCCATTCTTTTCCCTTTCTATTACACGGGTGTTGGGGCACTTGTCACTGAGGTTGCAGAGGTAAGAAAGATATTTGCTGTTTCCATATTATATGTTTTGTGACCTGAAATGTACGTGTATCTCTCAATGTCACAATCAGATTTGGTCAGTGCAGCACTTTGCAGAATCTAATATATTGAATTTTTTGCTTAAAGTTTTCTTCTCAGTCTCATGTATTTTAGTATTAGTAAATAAAGGAACGTGGTGTGAATAATGATAGACTAATCAGCATACTACAAAACTGTTGAGACATTTGAGACGAATTTGCAGGTTTATTTCTGGGGGTTTTTTATCTGTTTTTCAGTATTGGCACAAAGCAAATCTACTGAAAACTGCATTATCACTCCAGTTACTGCTATCTGTTTTTAATGTTGAAGATTATTTTGAGCTGATTTCCTTGTTTGGTCAGCTGGAAGCAAAGTAGAGATAGACTTCTGGGATTCTGGAAAGGAATGATTTTTTTTCTGACTTAATCAAATGCAGCACAGTTGAATGGCAGAGCTGAAATGATCCAGTCCTTCTTAGATCTGAAAGTCAACTGATAAAACTCAGGAGAAAGTGACATTTGTTATGTGTTATTACCTTTGAAAGTAGTATTGGTACACCTGCTTTCTTGAAAAGTTCAGAGTATTAATTTAAGTTACTTGAACTTAATATGTTGTGGTTTTTCTTACCATTTTAACCTGTATGAAAATAATTACTCAAATTTGAAGATGTCTCCAGGATACTTGGCGACTTCCCTATCCCTCCCCTTTCCCCCTGTTTCCTGCCATTTTTTAGTGTCTTAACCTAAAGATTTGATAGTGTTCAGTAGAACTGTGAACTAATCCTTGTGGTTTTAACTATAGTAATATGACTGACTTCACTGTTCTTCTCAGGATTCTCCTGCCAATGGACCGAGAGGTCTTTTTGTGGGAGACCTTGTCACTAACCTACAAGATTGCCCAGTTTATAATGTGGAAGACTGGAATTCCTGTCTGGGAGGCATTTCAGAGAAGTCACAGGTTGGCTACTGTGTAAGTGCAGCCACCCTACAGCAATTAAGCTTTCCCGCTAGAGGTATGACTTAAGGTGCTCTCCTCATTATTTTATATATTAATTAATTTATATTTTAATTTTATCATGTCTTAGACTATTTTGGATTTAGAATTTGTTGTTGGAGTCGGATTTCTCATCAGTCAAGTCTGCTGTCCTGCCTTGAGCAGTTACCAATGTGCCATGCTGTTTTGTGAAAACTGAAAGTGAGGGAGGCTTAGAGGAATTTCTCTTCTCTTTCAGTCATCCTGTACAAATATCCTGTATGATCTGAATAATAAAATTTGCTTCTTCAGGATATTGCAGAACTTGGTTCTTAGTAGTACAATTATCTCCTCTATTTTAAGTTCTGTTAAATGGATCAACTCAGTGATCTTTTACAGATGTAAATTCCACATTGTACCTCACAGCTTTGATCAGCATGACATTGCAAATTGTATGGTTTAACCCAATGATGTGCTTTATTATGGTCACTTCTTCGGATATATCTCCCTATGGGGTTTTATGTCATTGCCCGTAAACTCAGTTTTTTCTTGATTTCATGTACTGCTTCTGGAAGTCAGTCTACTTCCTTCTGTTTCCACTTATACATCAGAGTGCTTGTTGCTGTAAGGGCTTACCCCCAAGAAACAAAAAAAAAAAAAAAAAAAGAACTGAACAGGGTCTGCGTGCTACGCCCTGGCCACAGCACTGAACTAAACTAGAACAATAAACAAAAATTGAGTAGAACAAAAAAGAACAGTCAAGTTAAATTGGCTGAGCGTCTTGTGACATGCCCTGAAGCTCTCTAAAGTTTCTTTCGTGGAAGCATTCATGGAAACTGAATTCCAACAGTAAGGGGCTGCTGCTGAGCAAAACCTATATGATGCTATTCAGAGGTTTAAAATTGTCACTGCATTTTTCTGTCATACTGGAAATAAACAGGAGGTCAGGCAACTCGACTGTCTGTGGTTTTGATGCACTGTAGTACTTTTGTGAGGCTAAAAAAGTAGGGGGTTTTTTTAGCATGTAAACAAAGTGATCTTATAGCTGGTACTAAGATAAATATTTAAACTGGAGACTAGTGGAATATGGGTAAGAACCTGCTTTTAGAGATCTGACAGTTTGGATTATGCCTCTGAAGATGAGGGTAGCTTTGGCACCTGCTTGCAGCTGGGCAGGGACGGCAAGAACCAATTCTCAGATGCCGTAGGTATATATATCCTCAGATTCTGCTGTTCTCTGAAGTGCAATTTCGGAGTCATGGGTAATAAAACTGCCTATTCTGCAGATGCACCAGTCCTATTTAGATTGAAATACTCGAGGCTTAATGCTGGAGACTCAATATTGCTTCCAAACCTGGTTGCTGTATTGTGTTAGCAGCCCATTGTCCCCACTGCTGCCTTCTAATCAGACCAGTCTGTCTGCATTTTCGGAGTCATAAGCCTCCAGCAGTGAGAAATATTTCCCTGAAATTAAGTGAACTCTGTTTGGTCTCCAGCAGTTGTCATTTGTCAATATCTTGACAGTTCACAACTTGACATAAATACAGAGTATTGATAAAAATGTATATAGCAAATGGACCCCATCTAGTTGACCATAAAACAAATGGAGAGTGAGCTGAGTATGAATCTAGAGAAAAAACAAAGCCCTAAGGATCTTCTTGAAATTAAAAAAAAAAAAAAAGTGTTTTCAATGTAGTTTATAAGGAAACTAATATCATAGTCATTCACTATTCAAAAATATATGTGGTTTCTTAGCCTCAGGGCACTTGAAGAAAGGTTTGTATGGTACAATGCTTGCACCTGTAAGCCCCAGGCATAAAGCTCCATGTCAGTGGACTGCAGGTTATGCTGTGATAAATTAGCAACCAGTATCACAGGCTTGATCTGCCTAAGGAAGGGACTGCAATTGCTGTGATACAGATCCTTACCCTGACCATTCTTCTGTGTGTGTGTGTTTAAGCTGTTGTTGGACAGTAAGTTAGGCTTAATTCATTTAAAGAGCATATGTATAAAGATTCTTTACCAAGTTAAATTATGGTTTAAAACATCATTTATTCACTGCTGCAGCCTTCAAGGCTTGGAAAGCTTTCAGAATCTGAGTCTTGTAAAGGCTTTCATGATTTGAAAAGTATGTTTTGAGTCTTGGCCATTTCCATAGCCAGCCAGTGAAATCAGTACAGTAGTAGCTAACAAATTTCTATGCCAAACATTGGTGCAGGTTAGGGGCAATGGATATAAAAGTGTTTCGCAACTTGTAATGCTCGAAACATTGCAGTGGTAGATCCCCAGTATCTCAATGAGATTTATTAAGGTGAAAAAATCAGTATGTGGTATGATTGAAATCATGTGACATTCACACATATTGGTGGTGAAGCTTTATTTTTAGTTGTGACTGAGGCTCAGCTAGGCTGTATGAATTACTGTAATTCTTGAAAGCCACAGGATGATTGTTTTATTTCATTCAGAGACTCATTTTTTTCAGGAAGTTACTATAATATTGATTATTTGCTCTATGCCTATGTTCTTTAGTCTACAGAAGACTTGATGGCACAGTTGAATGTTGTAGTAACAACAGCCTCACAGACATTTGCTTTTCATACAGCAATAAGTTGGACAGCCATCTGGTAAGTTACTTAAACTTTTTATTCTCTTTGGTAAATCTAAATTTTTTTATATTAAATTAGTAATATTTACCGACACTTATGCAGCATACTCAAGTGTTTAAGAATATCTACAGTTTGTGATAAAGGTATACATGTATACTATTTTCCCAATCACAGCTTAAAAAACCACAAAATATTAGTTATGATTTTTCCCATAATGAAACAGGGGGTCTCTGTAAGAATCATAAAAAATCTTAGACACCTCATTCCTTTAGGCAGAAAGACACCTCGGTCATTTTCAGTATTCTGGATGCACAATACTGGTGAGAAAAAACAACTTTTGAGAAGAAGGTGAAATTGCTTATTTTGGTGTTTCAGTCTTTAAAGGTATTGAGCACTACAGGGAAAGCAAAGCCCTGGAGTATCTGTTCAGTTATTTTGTCTGAAGCCAGCAGTGCTACTCCCTAAATTAAAATAAAAACATGCAGGAGAAGTCCTAGAGATTGCCCAGTTTCTCAAAATAAGGGCCCATACTTGAATATTTTTTCACCATGTTGATTTTCTTGTCACATAGGATTTCTTCTCAGTAGGATTTTGACTTACTCCCTTATAAAAGGGTTTAGCAGCATTCCAGTGCCTAAAGGGGCTACAAGAAAGCTGGAGAGGGACTTTTCACAGGGGCATGTAGTGATAGGACAAGGGGGAATGGCTCTAAACTGAAAGAGGGCAGGTTTAGATAAGATATTAGGAAGAAATACCATACTGTGAGGGTGGTGAGGCACTGGCACAGGTTGCCCAGAGAAGCTGTGGATACCCCATCCCTGGAAGTGTTCAAGGCCTGGCTGGATGGAGCTCTGAGCAGCTAGGTCTAGGGAAAGGTGTCCCTGCCCATGGCTGGGGTTGGAATGAGGTATCTTTAAGGTCCCTTCCTACCCAAGCCATTCTATGAGTCTATGAAAATACAGAAATATTTGTTAAAATATGTGTTCCATACTGACAGTGATGGAATATTTCTGTTCGTTCTCTTTACAAGCAAAAGAGCACAAGAATCAACTGTGTAAACTTTTCTACACATACCAGTTTGTTATTGTTCTGACCTCTAGTGATAAATACCCGAAGAAATTCAAATAAATTTCTTCCAAATCTGCTACTTTTACAGTTTCTACAGTGGTAAACTTCCCACTCCAGGGTATTTTTGTGGTATTTAACCACTACGAATTGAACACATTCCAGTGGTTCATTTGAAATATGGCAGTGGCAGCAAGATTTGATAAATCACTATCCCTTTGAGCCTTGGCATTCTTAAGCTCATAGCTGCTACTTAGAACAGAGAAGAAATAAAAACATCCATAAGCCTGAGACCTTGTGACTTTCAAGTGTCCTTACACCGGCTGTGAGTTTTTGAGAAATTATTTTAAATGGTCTTTGCAATGCTATGCAGCAGTTTTTGAAGTATGTCTTCTCCCTCTCACTAGATTAGGAGTTTGTTCGAGGTTAATGGTGAGGGTCTGACACTCATGCATTTATGGGGAGTGCAATGATCAGGCTGAGAAGGTAGAAATTACTTTTTTTTTTCCTCCTAAGGCAAACAGTAGATTAGGATTCCTTGCTTCTGTTTTTAAAACAAAAGGAAAAGTGTCACTGAGATTTTACAAGAGACATGAAGGGGAAAACTAATTTCCTGTTCTCTTCTCCTGTACTGTCTTTGGCCTGTGGGGAGCAAGAAAGATCTGGTCTGTCCGATGTATAGAGTGAAAGGCAGGGGTTGGGGCACAGCACTGCATTGAGTCCTGTGTTTATCTTAGTTGAGAACAGTTTCTTAGCTACCACACACCTGGTAGGTTTGTTGGTTTATTTGCTAAAACTTCAGCTTGAACAGGTAAGTCACTAGGATGTTGATATCGGCTCTGTCCATTAGAAATCACTGACCTATGTTTAGATGCCATGATTTTTTGTTGTGCATGTGTGTATCTTTCCAGAAATAGTTTGCTTTTATTTTGGTGTATTATGTATACACCTGTGACAGCACAGACTCTTTCCCATGGGAATTTTTCTCTTCTTCTCCCTGTGTTTTGTAAATAAAGATAAGGTTTGGATGTTACTGAAACTGTCTGTGGAAAGATGGACAGTTCAGCCTGGCCTGTTGGCCTAGGGGGAGGTTTTAAATTGACCCAATCCAAAAGAACTTTCAAAAGTCTATATAAGTTTTAGAATTAAATAATAAAATCAGAATTCCGCCTCACCCGATCCAGCCTGGTTCTTGCACGCGGCTAGCGGTTCCACAGCGACATACACCCTCCCTTCCACATTCCACAAAATATGGAATGACAGGCTGAATATGTATCAGGTAGAGATTCTTAAGGATTTGACAACAAAAAACTAGGAAAAAGTCAGATTTCAGCACTTCATGGGCTTATATCAGTGAGGCATTTTTGTGCTTTAAAAAGGCATATATAGTTCCTTTTGTTTTGATCTGTTGGAAAATACCTTTACCTTTCATAATCCTTTTAAATGCCGTTTGCAGTATGCCTGTCTGCCAGCACGAAAAGTTATTGAAGCCAGCAAAGTTTGTCGAACCAACATGGACTGCCATAAGGACTTTGTTCCAAGCTTTTGTGTGACTCCTTCTTTGGAGAACCAAACAAGGCTAATCAGGGTAAAGCATCCACCCCATATTGATATGCTATATGTAGGACACCCCATGCATCTTCAGTACACAGGTTGGTATTATTTATTGAAAGTTTAGCAAAAACAGTCTCTAATATGGTTTCCTTAGCCTGGCTGCTTAACAAGGTCTTGGAGTGCTTCTTAGTTAATTTGTTTAAAGCAGAATCCGTTTCTTGTTACAGCCAGTGGAGAGACATGGACTACTCAGGCCTAAAATGAAATGTGCACAGTGCAATGAGTTACAAAGGTAATAGAAACCATGTGTCATATGAGATGGTTTTCTTTTCAGAAAAGTATGAAGGGGCTATTTCTAGAACAGATCTTATTCAGATTAGTCATAGAAACCATGTACCTGCATTTTCCTAAAACAATATCTCAAAATGCTATTGTAAAATCTGTAGGGCACCTTGCTCCAACACCTTGCCTGCTTAAATCGTACCTAATATCCAAGTATCTGTGACAGATTGCTGTGACTACTGAGCCACAAGTGTTATCACAACAGAGTTTTCTCCTGATTTATTTTTTCATTTGACTGCCCTAAATTAAATAATATACAACATTTTAGTTCCCTACTTTAAAGTTCACTGTGGCTTTCTCCTTTGGGCGAACTTACATACTTGAGCCAGGTATATAAATAAAAAGTAATTCTGGTCCTGAAGTGAGTATGGAAAGAATGAACAAACTCATCAACATCCTACTTGGTAGCTTGAGTGGCATGGTAAAAATTAGCTTCAGATGGGCTTTAAGAATTTTGAAGTGTTAAATTACTATCCCTTCCTGTGAAGAACATATCTGTTCCTCACAGACAGCTGAAACTCTCAGGATGATTTTACCTCAAAACACCTGGGAAGTATCTCCTTAGCAAGGCATTGTACTTCTCTGAATAAGCACTAGAATTAGGTACAAAAGAGCTTTAGAAACAGTGATGAAATCTGGTGGTGTAAATCCATTCTTGCATACCATATTTTTAGTTAATCTGTCAGTCGTTATCTTTCCATGCTGGTAATTTGATATTCTCTGAGGAGTTATTTATTTCAGCTTTTTAACAATATACCTTCAGTTAAGCCCAAAAGATGATCTTTTCATTTGTTACTTCTGGCTTCATGCCATTTAAGAGGAAAACATTGTTCACTTGTGTGTTACCAACACACAGTACTATAGCTGATGATTTTTATTTCAAATGCAGCAACATATTTTAAGAATAGAGTTTTATAATTATTCAGAATTCCTGTTCTTGCTCTTTAACAATACAAACTATTGGTACTGAAGAACAATTGATGTTGTTCTCTTTTCTAATACATTGGAGCAATGGAGTTTCCTTTGGTGTTTCCTACTGAACAGTAATTCTGCAAAAGAATTGAACCTGCCAGTCTTTCAGAAGTCGAAAAAGAATGTTTTTACATTTAAAGTGGTAGTTCTTGAAGAAGTTACTTAGTGAATATACTGTTTGCATACACATGTAGGAATATAATTGTAGAGTGATTTACCCTTGGAATTCTGCGCTGAATGTATTAATTTAAAAGCTAAAAGCTTGATTTTAGTACCGAGTTCGCTGCAAATGCAATCTACACTCTATGTTCCCTTTGGAAAAACACCAGACCTAAAATGAGAGGATCCTGGCTTGGGTAGCAGGCAGTCGCTGTACCATCGTAGAGTTTCATGGATTCCAATGAAACAAGTAAATATTTCAGACTTAGCTTTGCACTGTACAATACTGACTGGGGCCAGCAGGTTTGGTATGCTCTTTTTTTTTTCCAAATGTGACTGATCAGAATGTAATTTTTTACAGTTAAAAAAAGTAAATAATTTCTTCCTCTACTGTGTGAGCTTTGAAATAGGAATATGTTTTGTAGTGAAATGAAGGGCCTTATTCTTTAGTGTGCTCTTTCTGCTGCAGGAAACATTACTTTTTAGAGTAGTGCTACATTTAACACTCAAAATGATACAGGAGTTGTAGTATGAGTGTGTACTATGACTTTATTTTCTCTAGAAATGTCACTAAAGTAATGTTTGAATAACATTCTAAGATTATGCATGTATTATTTTCTGCTTAGGCTTGTGTTGTTGTCATGGTAGTCCTGATTTATGGAGAAACAGTAATTATTTTGTCTTTTCATTTGAAGATAACTTCCAGATAACATTTTTAAAAAAATGTATATCCATATTAGCTACTTAGAAGAATGGTCTCTACAGTTTATTTCTATTAAATCTTTCTGTTGCCTCAAATTAAAATATACTAGCAAAAATATTTTTTTTATGTGGAGGCTATATATAGCACTTGTTTCCAGTATTTTAAAAAGAGCAAAACTGTAAAGAATTATAATCCTAAATGAACTTACAGTGACAGAGATTTGGCCAAAACTAAAACAGAAGAATGATTAGGAGTACATGTTGTTTTGGACAGACACATTGATTAATGCTTTTAAGTAGCATTCTTTCTGTAAAAAGTATCTGATGTTATCCAATATAAATCCATACTGTTGGTTTAATACACATAGTATTAAGTCTTTTAAACTTTTCTTGTTGCAGGCCAGTTATGCTCTAGAGGCTCTTCCTGTGTTGGACAGTTGATATGTAAGGTTGAAATAGAGGGCCCTGTCAGTACTGCCATGCAAATTTGCAGTGTTTCTTCTTTATTATGTAAGAGGGGTTTTATTCCCTCTTGTCATTTCTAATACTGCAACATTTTTGCTTCCTTCTCCAGCCCTTGTTGGTTGGGAAGAATCTGGTGAGTAAGATTTGTATTGGGAATTCACACTACTTGAGGAAACATCATATCCCTGAATGTTACTCTTGTCCATCATGGACCAAAATCTGTAAGATTTCCTTCATGAAAAGAAGACAGAATTTACGTAGAAGTTAATTTCCTCAAGATGGACCAGTCTCCTGCTTCTGTTGTATCTGAGTCTTCTGAAAAAAAAGCCCCTTCCTGGCTTTGGGGATGTTTATGAGCAACAAGAGCCGTAACCGCAGGTCTTTCTGGTACAGCCTGTTCTCTGAGCATTTCCCTGCTTGTTTATTATTGCTGAGGATGGTCCTTCTTTGCTTTTAACCCATGTTTAAAGGATTACACATATAGTTCTTCTGGAGACCACACAGAAATAACTCATGCTGTGCTGTCTGTCTCTTCCATAGCATACATGCCCTTTCCCCCCACACAGAAGTTTTGAAAAGCTCTTTGGTCAACCTAGTCTTCAAGTCACTTCTAATTAAAATTGTATCTGTTGTGAATTCTTCTCAATATTTGCCAACACCATCTAGCATTAGCCAACAAAAGAAGTGTTATTTCCAGGTCAAAGAATTGTTTAATTAGAGTGGGGAAACAATGACTGTTTTCTTTCACCCGGGCACATTGCTGTTCACCTCTTCCCAGAAGTGTCTTTTTGAAGACAGGCCTGGAGAACATAATTTCTGTAATTCTTTTGTTATTCTTCAGAGGACAAATTCGCCTACTGCCATTACATTTGGTCCATTACAACCACTAAATTCATTGCCTCATGTTACAGTCTCTAGAGCTCAGTTCAGCAACTTCCTGAAGAGTTTCTTTGTGTTTGGAGCTTGCTTCAGCAACAAGGTTTGGAGTTTAGATCCGTGTCTAGTGGCTGTCAGTGACAACAGTTTATTGTAACAAAATGGGAAGAAGATCATGATCCATTCTCAATGTAGGCATAACTTCAGGTTCAGGATGGTGACTTGGTTGTGGCCATTAGGTGTTTGTCAAGAGGCAGTCAAGCTTTGAAACTACAGTATTTTGCAGTGTGTATCTTTTGAAACCTTTGAATACACTGGGTACCTCAGCCATTTTGCTATTTTGGCTCATGAACAGGAGTTTTGATCAGATGTTCTGATACCAGCCTTCAACTTGACAAGTTTGCTTTGGGTATCACTTGACCTGTGCATGCAGACAAACTGGGTAATGTGAGGCTGGAGAGCAGCCCTGCAGAAAGACATCTGAGTGTCTTGGTAAGCAGCAAGTTCAACATGAGCCAGCAGTGCCCTGGCAGCCAGGAGGGTCAGCTGTGTCCTGGGGGGGCATCAGGGACAGCATGGCCAGCCGGACCAGGGAGGGGATTGTCCTGCTCTGCTCTGCACTGGGACAGCTTCACCTCGAGTGCTGGGGGCAGTTTTGGGCACCACAATATAAGAGAGATAAAAAGCCATTATAGACCATCCAAAGGAAGGCTATGAAGATGGCGAACGGTCTAGACAGGAAACCATTTGAGGAGTGGCTGAGGTCACTTGGCTTCCTCTGCCTGGAGGAAATCTTACCATGGTCTACAACCTCACAAGGGGAAGTGGAGGGGCAGACACTGATCTCTGCTCTCTGGTGACCAGTGACAGGACCCCAGGAAATGGCCTGAAACTGTGCCAGGGGAGGTTTAGGTCAGGTATCAGGAAAAGGTTCTTCACCCAGAGGGTGGTCAGGCAGTGGAGCAGGCTCCCCAGGGAAGTGGTCACAGCACCAAGCTTGACAGAGTTCAAGCAGCATTTGGACAATGCTCTCAGGCACATGGTGTGACTCTTGGCAATGTCCCATGTAGGGCCAGGAGTTGGATTTCATTAACTTTGTGAGTCCCTTCCAACTCTGGATATTCTGATACTATGCAAATACTTGTGTGAAAACTCTCCCTTTTAATCAGACAAAAAGAGCCAATCTCTGAAGCTGTTGGTCATGTTTCTGTGAGCCCAACCCCTACCCTGGCAGGCACACCTTCAGCTTTGTCCAGAGGGCTGGGCCAGTAGGTTTGGGGGTGGAGGGGGCTGTTTCTGTTGTGGCTGGGGCTGGGCAGTTTCCACAGCTGCTGAAGGGCAGCCAAGGAGGGGCAGGGGAAGAAGGACAGCTCAGGGATCAGATGTGTGAGTTTGTTAGGACTGCTGCAGTGGCAGGCCAGGTTCAGGTGAACCGTTCTGCCTGTCTGAGCATGTGATCAGGCTGGTGCATTCGTGCTGGTCTCCAGAGAGACACCTGTGGAGAGAGGAGGTGGCTAAGCTGCAGGTGAGACACAGGGACTCTCCTCCACAGCAGGGCCCAGAGCTGGCAGGGCTCACCACTGTGAGCGGAGCTGCTGCCACACCTTGGCCGAGGCACTGCCAAGCAGGGGGATTCCTCCGGGCAGGTTCACTCGTCAGCAGCAGGTGCCAATGCATCTCTTGCTTTCTAGAGCAATATCACCCCTCGCTCTTTTTCATCCTGACTTTGTTTTGCCTCTGCCTGTCGCTCATGCAAGCTACTCTTGTCCAGGCAGGCTCAGTTTGAGCAAACACTGGCTCCAGTCCAAGCAGGCTCCCCAAGAGAAGACCCAGAAATTAAGAGGCCAGTTAAAGCTGCTGACAGCTGCAGAAGCCTCAGCAGTTTTTCGACCAACCACTAACTTGCTGCTGCACAGCAGCCTGACTAGAAATGCTTCGTGGCTGAGCTGCCTTTGAAGGAAGCAGGAGCTGTGGGGGGATCGATGACTCACTGTTTTTTCTCACACCACCAGCTGACTGCGAGAGAACACATCAGTATCCCAGCTGGCACAGCAGCCAGGACTATCACTATGCCTATCATGCAGCCTGCTCCACCACAGAAAATACTTCCGATGTGCTCGCAGGCATTAGGAACTTGTTTGGTCGTTTCTCCAGCCTTTGCTGCAAGAGCAATTCAAAATGTTAGCCTGTTGTCTGCCAGTTAATCACTGGCGAACTTGCAGCACGTTTGATATCACCAGAATGTTCTCTGTGTTCTCCCTATTGCTGGTGCTGGAGGCACACTCCCACCCCCTGGGGACAGGTTGTCCCTCAAACAGAACTCAAGTGGTCAGGAGGAGAGCACAGTGGGGAGCACTGCTGCTTGGCCAGTCACTCCTTTGACAAAAACTCATCAGGCAGTTCCACCTGCAACTCTCCCTGTCTGGGCCAGCTCCTACATGCCAAGGGGAGGGAGTCAGGCCCTCACAGGAGACACTTGAGGCTTGCTCTCCCTGTCTGCCTTTTCTCCAGCATGGGCACCCCTTGCAGCGACTCCCAGGTTCAGGATGTGTCTCCCCATAAGGGATCCCCGCAGGACTGCTCAGTACCTGACTGCTTTGAGTCTGCTTGAGGAGATTCAGCAGCTTTCTCATTCTGTTTTTCTCCAGACTTTGGCAGCACTGCCAAAAAACAGAGACAGGTAAAGCCTCAGCATGGCTTAGGTGTGGAGGATGCAGGAGCATGGGGAGATTCCCTCTAGATTCCCTGCCCAATATGCAAGTCAGAACACTGATCTGGACCTCAGCTCATGAGAGGGATCCTGCTCGGGGCTACTTTTGTGCTTTGGCTATCTAGGTACTCAGGGCAAGCTCTGGGATGAATCTACAGGGGGAGCTACATTTGTGCATGAGTTCTGTTTTTCATCATCTCTGGAATGGGATCCAGACATCTTGAACCCAGCACACTTTCAGCTTAGTTGCTGATGTGACATGCAAGAGTAGGCCCTGGGGAAAGAGCCTGCTGCCACACAGCCATCCTGTGCTGACCACAGGACAGCAATTTCCTGGCCATGCCGGTGGCTGGCATCAGCCTTGGAATGAGCAACTTGCATTTCACATGGAAGCAAGATTAGATGGTAAACGTACCTTCCTCCAACTAACTTACCTCTGGGATTACGCATCTCTTTGACAAGTGGAGATTTCCGTGAGCCATCAGCCTTGACATCTTAAAGAAAATTGCTCATTAAAAAACTATTGACACATTGGTGATAATTACTCTTTCAAAGGAAGGGACATTGAGAACTTACCTGCTCCAGGCTCACCCAAGGGCTCCAAACCATCTTTCTGCCAAGCTGCCAGAGAATCAGCTAGAGAGTCAGCTAGAAGCAAGCACAGAGAAATGTTTCCATTGCATGTTGGGATCTTCTGCTTTTGTGTACAGAAGCACTGGACGGGGGTCAGGTAACAACATGGGAGCCAGATGTCAGTGGATTGCCAGAGCTGCAGAGGAGGACCTGGGGACCTCTGAGCTGGCAGCTCAGCACTCTTTAAACACAATGTGCAACACCCCTGGAGGAGAGATGGACCCTTGGGACTGTCTTAACAGGAGAGTGCTCCCACAGAGGAAACCTTCAGTAAAGCACTGAGGAAAAACCATCTTCTTGGTGAGAAGACCCCACTAGCCCATGAAAGGCTGCACCTGCTTCCTGTGATTTCTGTGAACTATATTTGGCAGCCCCAGGATGCAGGACCATGAGGAGGATGAGGAGGAAAAGACGGTGGACAAGGGCCATGGTCATGCTTCCACTACACTGCTGCTGCTGCAGTCAGGGATGGGGACTGAGCAGTTGGTTCTTATGGCCAGTGCAGCACCACGGGGCTCTGTGACCTCATGGCCCCGTGCAGCCAGGGCAGGGCTGTGTGGAGATGGTACTCAGGGGGCAGGGCTGTGTGGGGAAGGCACTCAGCGGGCAGGGCTGTGTGGGGAAGGCACTCAGGGTGCTTATGGACAGCTGCTGGAGCACCATGGGGCTGTGTGACCTCATGGCCCTGGAGTGAGCGGGCAGCCAGGGTGGGGCTGTGTGGGGATGGAACTCAGGGTGCTCCTGGGAAGCTGCCATCCCAGGTAGGGGCGCACATCCCATAGGGCAGCTCCACCCACGGGCTGGGACACAGCCTCCCCACAGCAGGATCAAGTACACTTTCTACAAGTTTGCAGGCAATGCCAAGCTGAGTGGTGTGGCTGGCATACCTGAAGGATGGGAAGCCATCCAGAGGGACCTGAACAAGCTTGAAAAGAAGCCTCATGAGGTTCAGTAAGAACAAGTACAAGGTCCTGCACCTGCACTGGGGCAAGCCCCTGTATCAAGCTGCAGAAGGCTGTGGTGTCTGCTTGGTTAACCAGTGTAATTTTTAAAATATGGCTAAATGAGCATTTTAATAAAATATGCATTTAGTTGAATAATTTTGTGTGTAGAATAGATATAACAGAAAAAAATACTGTGTCTTTGGGATTTTTTTTGTGGTTCAACTATATATTTACTTTCATAACTTGATACTAAATACTGCTAGAGAAACACACAGGATGTTTCAAAGAACTTCCCAGATGTATCTCTGATAATCAGTGGCTTATCATACAGGCTTTCTTCTAGAAAGAGATTAGTTACAATGAAGAAATTATTCACTAAATATGGTGAGGCACTGAAACACATTGCCCATAGAAATGGTGGATGCCCCGTCCTTGGTAGTGTTCAAGGCAAGGCTAGATGGGGCTTTGACCAACCTGGTCTAGTGGATTATGTTCCTGCCTGTGCCAGGGAGTTTGGAACAAGATGATGTTTAAGGTCCCTTCCTACCCAAATCATTCTATGATTCTGTGATTGACTTGGATACCTCTGACTTTCTGACCTGGGTGCTGTCCAGGATTTCTGTCTGTTGTGTTCTTCACTCAGTCGTCCAACAGATTTATTTTCTCTCAGCTCCCCTAAATCAAAGGTCAGTCTTGAGCTTTAAGGAAAAACATGACTTCCAAGCACACTGGCAGTTTTGATACTGAAAAGTTCTCTGCTAGTTGCCACACCAAACCCATTCTTTTTTTGGTTCTCCTTGCTATCCATATCTTTCCAACCCATGGCATGTTTGCTGGCTGGACTTATCAGAAGGGTATCTATTAACAGAAGAAAATGCCTTTGTCACTGAATGGACCAGTTCTCTGCCTTATACGACTTTAGAACTACTTTCCCTCACCTTTGTTGCTGTGTCCTTGAAATCTTTATTGAACCTGAAGAAGTCTGATCTCACTCTTAAATAAGATATACTTAGCAGCACTTTTGGTGTGTTATGTTCCCAGTGTTCTCTTAGCCTATGGTTAAAATTTCTCTTAAGGATGGGTTAAACTGTTCCTTTCCCAAGGCATGTTTGTATTGAGTGGGGTTTGATCTCGTGCCTTCAAATATCTCTATGGAGGTATGTATTTCTTATGGCTATAGCTTTTCTCCATGTAGGTAGGGAAAATTCAGGCCATTGTGGCTGGCAACTCACATCTAAAGTTGTTCTTTAAAGACAGAGGGAATATTGTTGGTACTGTGCAAGTTTATTCTCAAGGTGATTTTCTAATTCTGCATCAATTCACCCTAACCTCTTCCTTCTGGGGATAAGACTCCTCTGTGCCTTCCTTTTCGTAGGAAAGGTGTCTTGCAGCTGTCACAGAGGTTTTCAAATGGTCCCTGGTGCTGGCAGGCTCAGACTGCTACCCAGATGGAACAGCCCTGTACTAACAAAGTGCGCTCTGGCAGGTCTCAGACCACTACGCTTTCCTTGAAGAATCTCTCAGAAATATTTGACATGCAGTCAACTGAAGGTTCATGTACACCTTCAAAGAACAGTGTGTACAGTAATAAAGTATTTCAAAATCATGTGGTCCTTGACACTGCAATTTTCCAGTCACTATTTTTAAGAAGGATGGCAAGTTCTCCCTCCCAGGTTTTTAAGTTGCACCAAGTTCTATCATCTGAACACAGAAGAGAAGCCACTTACATACTGGCTAACTGGTGTGTGTGATGCAGCTGTGCGTCCCCTCATGGCCTTTGCTTTCTCAGAGGGACTCCACAATTCTGCTCCCTATCTCCCCCGCTCCTGTACACCATGACCTTGGCCTCAGGTCGGGGGGATCTTCTGCAGGTACTGCAAAGGAAGATTTTTCTGGCTTTCAGCGAAAATACACATGTGCAACCACAGTATACATGTGGACTGCATATGTTGAAAAAGTCTGGTAACTTTTATAATCTCTTTTCTTTGAAAAGTACTGGAATCACACAGTGGGGTCTTTATGACTAAAGATGCCTCTGAAAATATGTATTTTAGATCTAGTTTTACTGAAATGCTAACTGTGCTTTGTGTAGTGACTTTACTGTGATAGTGGCCATGTTTAAGAAAAACGTAACAGCTGCACTCTTGTAAAAACAAAAAAACAAGCAAACCCTTATTGAGATTATTTATTTGTCCTTCAAGAAGGTCATTTCACATGTGATTTGTCTGCAAAATTATAATCTAAAATTCATAGTGTTATAACCCTGGAATGACTTTTCATGCTTTTTGTGTCTTTATATTTTCATTTCAGTAAGTCTCAGCAGTTTTGTACCACGACAAAACTTCCTAAGTATCGATCTGCCTGTGGTGATAGAGACATTTTGCAAGTATCCTTTGAAGTGTGTTTGTTCTTTTAAGGTAAGAAGGGAACTGTTTAGAATTTAAGTGACCTAGCAAAATTTCAGTTGGATATCATTTTAGACAGGATGTCCTGAAATATTTCTGTAGAGATTTGACATCTTTATCCCATCTCTGCATTGATTATTGTCCATGTGTCAAGCTAAAAATGAAATCTCTAACTTTCTTGTGCTTAAGAGCATATTTTTGGTCAGTGCTTTTTTAACTCTTGAGGGTGATCCTTAATAGATGTGACAAGAAAGCTGAAGTAAGCCTGAATTTAAGACAGGAAAAAGGACATGTTCTTGCTAGCATTGCAATGTCAGAGTTTTATTATTTTTGTGTCATTATACTGAACTAAATAACAGGATGTGGTTGGTTTTTAAATTTTTTTTCTTCAAAAGAAAAGAAAATAGCTATTCAAAAAACAGGATAATTTGGTTAACACTTGCTTATTAATGAACAAGATTATATATATACATGTACATATAGGTTAGTAGACTTGGATCTAGGAACCCTTAGCCTTAGAAACTGAAATGTTTATGCGTGGCTATAGGATAATTAAACTGTGTAGTTCAGTTTAATAACTAGTCCATAGAACTAGAGTAAAGGTACCACATAAGCTCCCGTTTTCTGGGAACACATCGAGGTTCACGCTGCCCCAGCTACTTTCTGACTCGTGTCTTCTTGCCTGGCCATGGAGGACGGAGGTAGGTACTGCAGTTAGCAAGCCTTTACCAGTAGCAAAAATTATCTACCCATGGCTCATTCTCACGTGCACACACATGTACAGAAATCCACCCAGCTTTTCTGGCTGACAGGTAAGTAGGAGAGATAGGTCAGATTTCTGATTATATTCTAGTCATTTACTAGGGAGTGTTTTGGAAAATACTGCTAATCATGATTTCATACTTGGGTATAGAATACCTTCTTAGTTCAGGCATGGTGTCAGAGCTATAACCTTCCTGCAAAACCACACAAAGCAAGCAAAGAAGATGGTGGTTTTGCTGTCTCTTGCTATCAGTCAAGTTGTGAAGAGTGCAGGTTTAAGTATCTAAACTTAGCTCTTAAAAAAATAAAAATCTATAAAGGCAATTCTTTGAGCAGTTACATTATAGTGTAAAACTAATTTTACTCATATAAGTTCTGTGGAATGGAATGGCAGCTAGAAAAATAACTTTCAAATGTCTCTCTCTGCGTACTGGAAATAAAATACATGTCTTTATATTGTTTTTACATTTTTTTTTACATTTTCTCGGTTACTCTTAATGAACCTTAACTAAATTCAACCAGGTACCTCATCTCACTATCAGGAGCACTGGCAGTTATCAATGCTGTACCCTGCTTTGCTTTGGATGGTCAGTGGATATTAAATTCCTTCCTGGAAGCCACGCTGAGCTCCCTAATTGTAGAAAAACAAAACAGAGAGCTTGTTGGCTTTTTAATTTTGCTTGCTGGTAGTGCACTTCTGGCTGCCAATGTTGCACTGGGACTTTGGATGGTGACAGCACGATAGAACATTGGATATTCTTCCATCAGTTCTCAAAGTAGACAGAAATAATGAATCCATTGCCTTTTAAAATTTGTCCAGTACTGAGATTGAAATAATTCCCTTAAAATGACACTGAAAGAAATATCAACTGGTGGTTGCTGTTTTAATTTAAAACTTTACAACACCATGCCTGTGGTCATGGGAAATCTAATCAGAAAAAGTAGGAGCCTTTTTATTTACTCTTTTAGCACTGTATAAATTTTGGAGAAATTGCATTTTAAGATTTCATAGGAAAAACTGAGACTTCATTAATTCAGATCTCAAAATAAGGGAATTATTTTGCTTCAAACATTTGTAAAGTGGGAGAAAAAAGACAGTTTTATTTTATAATTTAAATAATTGTCAGAAGATCTGTGTGGGCTCTGATCATTTCTCAGTCAGCATAGTCTTCAGTAACTTGTTTTGGTTTTTTTAGTCTAGTATTCTACCAGACTGGATTCTAACAAGCCCTAAAGTCTGGTCTCAAAGTGGGGAAAAGCCAGGTACATGCATACCACGTGTTAATGGGGAGGAAGCAGCCATATGGGTTAGTGGCTTTCCTTTTCACCTGGCTACAATGACTGGAGGAATGTCGTCCTCAGGATGTAGATGAGAAGTGCCAATGTCTGCTGAAAATGAAGCATGTGGGAGGATAACAAAGCCCACATGTTTTTGTTGCTTACACTTTCAGTTGTATATTATCATACGCAGCTGAAGTTTTTTTGAAGGCAATATTTGTCAGCAACAGCTACAAGATAACTGAAATTTAGTTTCTGAGTGCTGAAGTATGCTGTGCACAGTTTTCCTAAGTGATATGTAATGTTTGTGGTGTTTTACTCAGAAAATAATACTGTATTCTACCTGTTCACAGTCGAAAGTGAAACCTATTGTTTTTATGGTGTCTTATCTTCTGATGCTATGCATGTAATATGTACAGTAACTCACTGATGGTTTTCTGTATTTCAAATGCTAGGATTCATTCTGTTCAAAGATAGCTAACAAAGATAATTAGCTGAAGCTGGTCTTACATATGAATTATTTAGAGGAAGAATATGATTGTGACTTGAACTATTCAAACATTTGGCTTTGCCTTCTGAGATGAGTACAGACCATATCCTTGTTCTTAAAAGAACAGTGGAAGAACAGTCAGCATTTTACTGACTCAAGTATGTCTGACGTGCTTTGAAGCCCTTTAAGTCTGTAGTATTTTGTACCCAGTAGGATTGAATGTCTTGTCCTCCTGTGATATATTGCCTAGTTTATATAAATCAGGTT
This sequence comes from Edolisoma coerulescens, assembly GCA_013397115.1. Lineage (NCBI taxonomy): Eukaryota > Metazoa > Chordata > Aves > Passeriformes > Campephagidae > Edolisoma > Edolisoma coerulescens. The sequence goes on from VWZW01002309.1 coordinate 2,601,564, forward strand.
CAGTCAGAGCCTTGCCTCAATATAGGCTGATATTTAAACAAAATTGTTTTATTTTGGGAGCATCAGTATTTGAAATAGGAAACTTTAGAAAAATACCCTGCAACTTCTCCCTCTTACAGTGCTCCCCATAGGAGCTGCTGCAGCTCAGAGTTCCTTTACAGAAATGGCCTTTCCATCAGGAACTGAAGTGGAACCTAAGCTCATTGATCTTGGCCTGCAGGGAGTACTGAAACATCCGTGACCAGGTAAAATAGATTCTTTTGGCACTTGAGGTGAAAGCCTGGGTAATTTCAAAGTGGGGCTGAGCCCAATTCCTGGTTGTACTGCACAGATTCATAACTGATGTTTGCATTTGCCCACTGATGTGTACTTTTGCACAGTAGCTTTCACACTTAAGATGCACTCCTTTCTTGAGATGATGCAAGCAGTAATGAGAGACCATGTTTATTTATTTGTTGTTGGCTGGTTTACATCCCTTTCCAGTGCTGCGACAGGCTGCGTGGGCCCTTGAAGTTCACCTCTGTGGGGTGGCTGGCCTGTGTGTCTCCTTTTCAGTCATTTCAACCCAAGCAGACTGGGACAGGTCCTGGTAGGAGAGAGTAAATCCTCCAATCCAGTGTGAGCTCATCCCTTTGGGGACCATTAAAAGTAACACAAAGTGCAAGAAAGAAAAAACAAACTACACCCTGTGAGTCTAACTTGTCATCACTCCTGGAAACATACAGAGGTGTCAGAGTAGCAGTTCTGATGGGCCACTCTGCCATCCCTCTGTGGACAGGAGGGCAGGAGCAGCCTGGTCCTTGCACAAGGCCTGGCTCTAAGGCTCTCCTCCAGACTGCTCTCTCACCTCAGTGGCTGTTTACTGTTCTGAGCTCTTCCTTTCAATGGCTCTGTGACACTTTCCTGTCTCGTCCAATCTACAGTTCAAAAAATTAATTTTCTCTTGGAAGTTTTAATGTAATTTAGTAAGACAGGATATTTACTTTCAAAACATGTCAAGTTTGATATTTATTTATTCACGTTGACTACAATGGCTTGGAACAGTCCTTTAGCATAGTGCCTCTCATGGAGAAAAAGGCAACAGATCTAGAAAAACCCAAAGCTTCTGAATTGACACGCTCAAATTTCATCTGCTATAATGAGGCTGGCAGGCTGTTCCTGGTTATTTATTGTGCTGCCAAAACATGAAGCTTTATCAAATGAAGCTGAAGCCAGTTTACTTTACGCAGTCACTGAACGCCACAGTTTTACTAAGTAGAACTTCAGTCTGTGTCTGACCTCATAAGCAAGAAGAGGGTGGAGAAGACATTGGTCATGGCTTTAGCAAAACACACTAGTGCAGTGTGAAGACCCTAGATATCTTGTATGGAAGAGAGAGTACTAGAAGTGCTTAAAAATAATTCATGAGTCCATTTCTCCACATGCTAAAATTCTGCTGAGTAAGGGTTGATTTAGGTATGTACAGGGGCTTTGAATCAAGACTTTAAACAAACTGGGTATGAATGGTGACCCAGCACATCTTAGATTAGTGTAGACAAAGGTAATAGTTAGCTTGGACCACTCTCTGAAGAAGTTGTTCAGTGGATCCATTTCATTCTCCATAATCCTAACATATGGATTACATTCTGATAAGCATGGGCCATACATACACTTACTGGGGGAATTTTTCCTGGGGTTTTGGTCATTTATTTAGCAAGAAAAAACACAAAAGTACAGAGTAATTTTTGTGTGTTGGATTTGTACCGGAGTATTTGTGATGTGTCTTTTGTTTTTGTAAAAATAGAAAGGAAGTCTTTCCTTAAAATTAAATCCTTCTACATCTTAGTCTAATTAGCCCCTCAGAATCTTTAATACAGAATCCATCAATATAATTATAGGGCATATTGACTGGACTATGAAGCACAGCACTCTTAAAGATTGGATGGCTGCTACTATTTATGTATATACTATGCATTTTAAATCTGTATCAGATGGAAAAAGTAATGTCTAATATTCAGAAATGTTATACTTAACTTTTGTTTGAAAATTTCCGGAAGAATTCCATAATTATAATCATTGTTCTACTTTGTTTTTTTATGAAATTGTTTTTTATATCAGCAAATATTTACATAGCATGTTCTGATAATGCATGATATGACATGAAAATGGCAAACTCCTTAGGACGGGGGATGTTACATGCTCTTTGCTAACTTAGGAAATCAAAACCAGCTTGCTTCTGTACAAGTTAAATGAAAGAGGCTTCACTAGAAAAAATGTAGACAAACTTGCAGATTAGTCATCCCAAATTATGAGCCACAGTGGAAAATTTGTTAACTCATCCTTTTTATGTAGAATGAAACAACCAACTATATTGATAGTTTCTTTCAGTGATGATTCTGCATTTGTGGATATGTGTGTATACATACATTTGTGTAACAGATACATACATAGCCATAGGATGTATTAGTGCTTTTTTAGGGATGACTTACAGCAGTCCTCCATATTCTGCAATGTAGGCTTTTGTTTTTCCTTCTCTCTGTGAATTCTCTCTATGGTTTTCTCTGGATTTGAAAATAGAAACTTCTGTTTTTCGCCCATAAGCAATTCTTAACTTCTTTGTTAACAGAAGACAAGTGATGGGGACATGATGTAACCACAGCTGGATGAGTTTTGTTCAGCTGATGTTTAAAATATGTTTCTTACTTTCTGTGAAGCCTCAGCTACAAGCATGATAAACACAGTTTTTTCAGGGCCACTAAAAGAGGTCAGCCTTGGAATGCATACTCTCTTACTGCTGCTGTTTGTGCTGTTCTGAATAACTGGGATGAACAAGACTGTGTAGAGCATACTGAAGAAATAGTTTTCAGGACAGAACTCTCCGTGGCAGGCAGGGTGTTTCAGCTTTCTTTTAATAAGGATATATTTTGTTCAATTTAGCACATCAGCAATCCCAAGGTTCCCATAGCTTCCTATACATTTTACATGATGTCAAAGGGTGTAGGAATATTTTTAAAATAAATTATGTATGTCTTACAAATTCAGAGATCAGTACAGATCTGGATATCACTAATGACAGATGAAGAAGGCTTATAAAGGTTTATATAGCCTAGTCTGTATTTTATTATTTTTAAAGTATGTGAGTTAAACTCTAGATATAAGTAGTTATTTGTAAAATACGCATTCTGTAGACCTGCATTCAAATCAATTTCCAGACCAGTCTTTCCTCAACTTTGTTCTTGTAATCTTGTGAGTAAGGGACCTTGAATCTTATCACAGGTAAGATCCAATATTGGCAAATATTTTATACCCTCTTTATCCTGAATTTCATGTAACGCTTTCTATTGATTAGTTATTTAATGTGGCTGAGTTACCTGGGGTACACACCCTGCATCAGTGCAGCATTTGGGGACATTGCACTGGGGGCTGCCAGAAAACAGCAGCTCTGTGACTCCTGGTCCTTGGGCTCATCCACTCCATCATGCATTTAGGGGCAGTGAAGAACTTCAGTTTATGGCAGCTTTATGAAACTTTCACACTGCTGACCCGGTGTGAAAGGACAGGAACAAAGAGCAGGATATGACACTGCAATTCCATTCATTCCGTTTACATTGTCATGAAACCTGAAAAGAACTTGTAATTAACATTTGAGAGCAGGAAGATATGTTTTCCAGCCCTTCACTGAATCATTCAGCAACTGGTGATGAAACTTTTTTCTTAACACTTTTCATTCCTTCAATAAATATGTGCTGAATAAGTAGCATGGGTAGTTGTAGCTTATTTTGTAAAATGGACATGGATATTTCTCACCTCTAGATGTTCGTCCTGGGATGGTTTTTGCAGCATCATAGTATAATTGATCTTCATTGATGCTAGGTTGAAAGTTTGGAGGCTATTTCCAAGCCATCACTAGAAAAATCTATTTCCAAGTTGTTTGGTAATATTATAAATTCATCTTTTCCTTACATAACATTGCTTTTAGATTTCATATACTCAGTTGATCTTATCTGACGCCTGTCAATGGAATATGTATTGTTTAGAAATTCACTGTGGGTTTTTTTTTCCTCTACATGGCCTTATTTTTCACACTGACTCACAGCTGTGGAATGTTAGATTTCTAGACCCTTTGTTCCCACTATGCATTGTTCATGATCATGTTTTTTTTAAAAAAAAAAAGGAAAAAAAAAGAAAGCTTCATTTTGAAAATGTCAGCTAACCAATATATGGAACACTGAATAATGTATTGTGGTTTTGTTTTGCTTTTTTTCTCTATTTAATTAACCAAACAATAAGTATTGTTTTCTATGTATGATAAATGTATCCTGCAAATAAATTCATTGTCTGATTGTTGATGTGCTTAAGTCTGTTTTTAAAAATAAGGTAGAGTGACATACTTACTTATTAGTAGCAATTGCCATATTCTCTCATATATTCTCATTCTCTTCATATGTGATTCATATTCTTCTGGGTACCAACAAGATACACCATCCTTTTTGGTATCTGACCACCTTCTAAAAATAATAATAACTATCACTTTACTTGCCCTTATTTTTCAGCTTATCACAGTAATAGTTGAAGTATTTGACACAGGATGTCATCGTCAAGGTAAGCAAAACCACTGCTCTGGCCTGTCCTATGGGAATGCCAGATCTTCACAGGTGAACTTAGGTCTCACAACCTTTGATTTGTTTATCCAGGCCAGCCCAGAGCTGGGCACATTCCCTGGCTGGTTCTGGACAGGTTTCCTTTGGTACCCAGGTGGTGTCTGGGCTGCGCTAGCACAGCGTGACTGGGTACCTCAGCTTTGTTTGAGAGGGAAGCGTTGCTGCTCTGTTTCTTGAGCAAGCTCATCTGGAACCAGCCAGGTTATTTGTTCTGAGAACTAAATTGTCCTTTGTTGCTTATTGGACACGCTGTTACTTTATACAAGCAGAGCTGTTTCAGCAATCATGGCTTTGTTCCCAGATAAAAGATTACCATGAGAAATGGGCACAAAGCACAGATTGGACACATTGGTAGGATTTCCCAGATAGGTTGCTATGCAGTTTTTGCAATTTTCTGAATTGCATTTTTCTGGCATGAGGAAATGCCTCTTTTGTTTTTCCTCTTACCCATGTTAAAGGTAGAGACAATAGCATATTTTTTTTGCTGAAGCATGTAAGCTTTTAGAAGAGTTCTGAGGTTTTTCAGTTGGTTTTGAACATGTTATCCTTTACTGTGATTAGGTACGTTCCTCTTGTAGTCTGAAAAAACAGTTATATCCTAATGTCATCCTGAGGAATGTTGCCTTATTCACTAACATAATTTCATGGTAAGATTTAAGAAGAAGTCCTGTATCTATGAGTCTTATTGCTGGTAACTTTATATAGAAAGCTAAATATAATTCTTCCTCTGATCGTACTAGTTTGAACCACCAAGCAGAAGCATTCCTAAACATCTGCAGTATATTTGTATGCACTGAACTCACTTAAATATTTTTAAGTATTTTTATGATCTTTTGATGTGACCTACACAACAAAATACAATTTAAGGTTTGATTCTAATCTTATGGTGGTAAACTGGGAGAATTCACAACATTTATGAGGACTAAGATCACAGACTAGTGTAGCTAGACTAAAATTTGCCTCTTTTTTTACCTCAGAGAGATGTGGGTTCTGGTGTTTGTTTTCATACTTTTAAGGCTCTGGTGGTGTTGAAATAAAATTGGATATTTTTACCAATTATGTATCATATTCTCTACATTTATGATTAGTTCTACCTCTTTTTAGTTCTTTGCAAGTATATTAGTGGCTGAATACTATGTCACTGCCACTTCTGCCTGTCTTGAAAACACATGGTCATACATCCTTTTTTATTTCCCCCTCAAAGGAATCTTTCAAACTGAAATACTTTTTTCCATTCTTTTTTGTTTTTAATGTCATCCTTTTTATTTGCTATTGCATTATGAAAGTTCCTGTCCTTTTCGTTTTCATGCCTCCTTGAGCACCTCTATTAAGATACTACCAGATTTTTTTTTAAATTTCTCCAAACCAACTGAATTTGCTTCAGTTGCCCACGCAGGCATCTGGTATGGGCTGAGATATCCTAAGGTGTTCTTAGGCTAAAAATCTGACTTGAAACAACTATCTTGTTTCCCCCACTTGTCTCCTTTTGTCTCCTGGTGGATAGCTCTTAGGGTTTCTAAGACCTACACATGGGGCTGGCAGATGTGGGTGAGGCCCTACTGGAGATCAAAGACATTCTGGACCAGCTGCTGGATACTTGGAAAGGTACCTGAGGGCATTTTGTATCACACCAGCTGCTTACACGTGGGCAACAAATCAAGCCAAACAGACTCCTTTTCTTCCTTTCGTTTTTTTCTTTTTGGCTCATGAATTACAGTAGACTTTTTTAGTGAGTATATCTCACATAAAATTAATCTAAGCTTTTCTTTTTATGCAGAATAGTGTGATCCAGACTGTTGTATTAAAGTCAGGCTAGCAGAATATGGGCATTGTCCTCCTGCACTGACCTTAGGCCTGGAAGCAGCAGAAATTAGTGTTGCTGCCTTACCTACAGCAAGAAAAAGGAAGGTTTATCTTATAGATAAAATCCCGTCAGTCTCAAGCTGTGGAGGCACTTGGTAGACACAAGGCTGTGTGAGGGGACTGATGATCTCAGCCAAGTGCCACGATTGTGCATTTGTCTGGTTTTTAACTTGCAGGAGAAAAGAAATTATGAGACTTACAGTAAAGAACAGGATAAAATCAGGGAAGGGAGTGATTGAGAGAGGTGGTTTGTTCATTAACAGAATCATTAATAACTCCACAAGAAGCATTTTTACTACTTTTTTTTTTCACTGAAGCATTTATAGAGCTGACCTGCAACTAGAACAAATGAACTTCCATCACTGGTAGAAACACATTGGTAGTATGATCAGAGGGGCAGTAAAAGCCTGTCCTAGACAGTAGTTCAGGGTGTTCAGACTTCAGAGTTGTGTCCCTCTCCCTGACTGAGGATCAGGACCAATCTGACTTTGAGTTAGTCTGGATGCAAAGCCAGAACTTTTCTCCTCCTGTTTCCACATTCCCCCTTCAGCATGAGTTAACCTTACAGATGCAATTACTAAGAAAATCAATTTTTTTAATGTTTTGCCCCTTGGCTTTGTTTTCATTCCTGCAGCTATTTGAATAACTGGCAGATACTTGGCCAAACCAGCTGTATCTCTATAATTGCTGCAAAATCAACAAAGACAGATTATGAACGTGCATTATAAACCACAAATTCCTAGGTACTTACCACTGGTTATACTAACAAATTTAATTTTTCTTTTTCCCTTTGACTGTTTACTGCTCTTTATTAGATGCTTGAATTTATTCCCTGGAAATGTTCTGTGAGGCACTTGCAGTGCTCAACGTGCTGCAGTGCTGAAGGAGAGAAAAAATGGGCAACACAAAACTTGCATAGTGTGCTTTTTACAACAAAATTCACTGTTTCATTTAGTGAACCAACACAGATAAGATTATTTTGTCATAGATGAAGGTTCTGGTTATTTTTCCAGCATTTATATTCAAAGGTACTCCTAAGAAGAGCAGTTCAGTAGTTAACCTAAGTGGCCTCTGTGTACCATTGACCTCTGCAATTAAATGTAGCTGAATGAGAACTTAGACCAGATGTTAAAATATTACTGTCATTCTTGTGAAAAGTTCAGCATATTATCAAATGGTAATTTTTGATAAACATGCAGAAACCTATTGTTCACTTGGGATTTTAATTAACTGAAATGGCACATTTTTTTAAACTTTTTCCATTTTGATTGAAAATATCAAAAGCCATTTTGAAGAGAAAATTTTGGCTTTCACTTACAGGGTTACTTAAAGGGGTTCTCTTTTAGCACGTGCAAATGATGGTGTAAAAATAAAACTGCATCATTTAACAAAGTGATACTAAATGTATAAACCACTCTGTTTTCTTATGTGGTCATGAAACCCGACCTGTCAGATTCTGATGTAAAATAGCAAAAATAATCCAGAATATTAATGGTCATGTAAGTTGAAAAAATAATAATTTTTATTATTAATTACAAGGAAGTAAATAAATTGGGGGGAAAAGCCCCTTAAATGAAGGCACTCGTCTAGATCAAAAAGGAGTTAAAAGGCAAAATAAACCTCTTGTCTTCTGCCATGGGTTTGTGTATACACAGAGATACGAATTTGATTAGCACTTGGTTAACTTCTGCTGGCCTGCACTAGCGTCAGTTTAGATAAAAATAATGATTGTTAGCGGCCTTAGAAGGCTGTGAACCATACAGGCTGTAGCTGCAGTGAAGTGGCACTGTCAGATCCATAAAGCACAACTCGCAGTGAAGAAAAGCGGTTGAGCAGCTCCGTCTGGGCCTGGGCTGTGAGGCCACCCCGCAGGACAGGAATCCATCCCCCTGTGCTCCCCTGTGTGACCTGCAGCACCATCACAGCCAGCCCCAGAAAGGCACCTGCAAGTCCTTAGCAGGGACTTGGGCCAGTAGGGCTCACTAAGCTCTACCATTCTTTCTTGCCCTGAAGCAAACAGCCCTCCAGAACAAGCTCACGTTTTTGCCCAAAAAAGCCCCGACCTCTTCTGCACATGCCCAGCCCTGGCAGCAGAAGAGCTCGGGTACACTGTCCAGGCTGGGGTCCGGCAATGACACGTGCTGCTCCTCTTGCCTGAGAGGCTCAGCGTCCCATTAGTTCTGTCTTTGAAAATGCTGTGTGCAGGGGCGGGAGCAGGACACAGCAGATGGGAAACAGCCTGGGTACAATCCAGGGTCTGTTTAGTGAACCACTGAACAGACAGTTTATGTAATACTATAGGTGAGTTCCAGGTCTTGGCCAGGACCTACTTAAAATCTCCAGGACAGAGCCACAAAGTTTCCAGGAGTGTTTTAAATTGTGTCTTGGTGGTTGGTTTTTTTTTAATCTTTGCTATATCTGCAGATGCATACAAACCATGTAAGAATGAGGTGTTTTCTTGCTGGAGAGGAATGTTAAAGAGATGCTACCAATTTTAAGCTTTGGGGGAAAATGCTTTTATTTTAAAGAATAAAAATGCTTTAATATTTGAAAAGGTGTTCTGCTTTTCTACAGTATTTGCTGAAATACCTTTTCAGTGCTTAAAAAAACATTTTAACTTTCTTCCAAGTCTTGGAAGTGTGCAGCTTGGGCACTAGAAGCTTATGAACAAAGGAGCTTTGAAATGGTCTGTCTCCTCTTCAACTGCTCCAAATGTTTGACCTTGCTGTATGAGCACCCATTTGGTGCTGATAAAAGCTTGCTGTTGTGTGTCTGTGAGGAAAGTCAGCTGTCTTAAGAACAGCTTAAATTATTAGTCAGTCAGGCGTCTGAAATTAGAAATTTTTGCTTGTGCATCCCAGGCTTTGGAATGCTGTCCTATGAAATCTAACACTGCAGACAGACAATTAGACCTGATACCAGGAAATTATAGGTCCAAATTGAATGGAGACCTTGAAGTAGACCCTGAATATGATATGCATGTGCACAAGCAATAAGACTGTTATCAGTGCTAAAATGCAAAGGACTCCTTTCTTCCATCCTGGTTCACCACAGTCATGATCTGGCAACACTGACATTAGTGGGAAACATCCTGGCCCTATGTGGAGGGGAGCATCAAGTGTTAAAGTAATAGCAGAATAAGGTGGCATGGCCTAAAAACAGTGTCAGAATTGGACCTACTGAAGGAGGAAAACAGTTGCTTCAATCTACAGAATGAAGCAAGGGCTTTCTCTTGTTGTAGTTAATGCATCTTGCAAAGCTCTTTACTTCTGTAGTATAAGACATAGCCCTATTCTTCTAGCACATCTTGTAAAAGTTATTTTGTATTGAAGCATAAGGATGTAGCAATCAAATGGAATTTGGAAGGTTTTTTTTGCTTTGGGCTGTAGCAACCTTTCAAGGCTGCTTGTTGATTGAACAGGCTGCTGCTATGAGGGGAGGAATTCAGGGATTGAACCCCACCTAGCTTGAGTCACTTGCTTTACGCATTTGGAGAGTCACCCTAGCCTCTCTCTAGCATTAATAAAGACAGACATACCACCACAGATAAGCCATCTGAGGAGCACCAGGCTCTGGGGATGCTTTTCACCCAACATACTACAGACCCAGCCTGGGTGAGCAGCCTGGGCACAGCCTGCTCCACAGCCGTGGTGCAGAAGGACCACAATAACAGATAGGATTGCTCAGAGCACCTACCCAGGCAGTATAGAGTCGAACAGAATAATGAGTGTTGGTTTCTACACTGCCTTATTTCCTCTTTCTTTGGTCCATAGCACATTTATGAACAAAAAGCTTTGTGTGAATAAACACTGGTTTGTGGCTGATTACCATACTCAAAAGGTCTTTATTCATGCACACCACATTCCTCTAGAGAATGTTTTAGAACATGTTCTAAAAACTGTAAGTATTGGTCTTAATCATTCACAATTTTAAAATACTTTAGTCTAGTAACACAGTATCTCTTCTTATATATGTGTGTGTCATTAAGATCACTGAAACATTATGATGAATAATTTGTAATTGCTAGGTATCTGGAACTATCAATCTCTTCTTATTTTTTAAAGTAACAATTACAACAAAAACAGTTTCAAAAGTAAACAATAATGCTTAAAAGTACTAACGATGAAGATAATGATTTAGAAACCAACCTGTCTAGAACAGGCTTAGAAATAAGCCAAATGCATGCCTGAAGACAGGCATTCTCAATTACGTGTGTGGCCTCACATCATCCCTGTCCACCTCCCATGCTGTACATCTCTGCTGTAGTTGTAAATAATCACTTTTTACCTTCAGAATTGCTCACTAGCCTTTTCTCTGTCTTTCTGCAAAGATCAAGCCTGAAGGCTGGAAATCCAATTAGAGATACAACTTCCCTGTCACAGCTGACTGCCACATTCATTCATTGGAGAGGGACTTTTCACAAGGGCACAGAGTGACAGGACAAGGAGAAAAGGGCTTAAGTTGCAAGTGGACATATTTAGATTGTGTATTGGGAAGGATTTCTTTACTGTGAGGGTGGTCAGGCACATGAACAGGTTGTCTCTGGAAGTGTTCCAGGCCAGATTGGATGGGGCTTTGAGCAACCTGGTCTAGTGGGAGATGTCCCTGTCTATGGCAGGGGGCTTGGAATGAGATGATCTTTAAGGTCCCTTCCAACCCAAACCTTTCTATGATTCTATGATTACCAGTTTGACACTGAATTCGCAACCTGTATTTCTTCTACCTCCTGCCTTTCCCAGCACCTCTCCCATCTTACTTTGACTTCACCTTCTCACTAACAAATCCAGAGCCCCATTGCAGAGTTATTAGTATCTGCCTGCCTTTTTTTTCGTCAGTAATACATGATTTTTAAATGAAAAAGTGATAATTTCTCAACAAGCCATTCCTATGCAGTCAGGAGGAAGCAAAGGAGGAGCATGGCATCTGCGTTTTACTCTTGATTTAGCTGGGGACTTAATGAAAAATATATTTGTCAGACTTTCTGGTTTTTACATGTCTTTAAAAGAAATGATTGTGGTGATATGACTGACAAGGACTGCTTAGAGAATGATGACTCCCTATATAATTATGTTCAGTTTGCCAGCTGTGGCAACTGTTTGAAAGGCTGCACTTCTGGCCAGAGATTATTACCTTATTTATACCAGGTTACATACTTTCATACAATCTATTGCTTAATGCTTTATCTCCCTTGAGGGCATTAGAGATATTAGGGAAAAACCTGGATTCACATTGAAAGATGATTTGCTTTAGGAAGAAAGGTGTTTTTATGGTGAATAAGCATTATATGTATCATGCAAAGATGCAGCCAAGATTCTGGAAAGTGACGACTGAATCTGGGTACTTTTTTAGGATTCTCAATCTAAAGGATTCATTTTTCCAGTGCAAGAGAACAGTAAATGAAGGCTTTTTAAAAGAGCCAACTTGCACACCAGAACCATTGCTTACCACACACTAACATTTGCATTTGTATTGGTGACTCTGATTTACTTCCCACTGAAAGAAAAAATAAAATGGTTGGAAAAACTGAAGACAGGTGCTAGTAAGGGCACTAACCATATTATCACACGCAATCACACTAGTTTCCTGGACAGCTGAAATAATAACAGCCTGGTTTATTGCCTTGGACCGGTTTCAACTGGGTGACTGCACTTCACAGTAAAGCCTGCAATACATCTGTCATCAAAATCAGCAGCACCTTAAATGTAACTGCAGCAGGTGCTGAGAAAATCTCCACATCTGCCCAGGCTTGGGTTTGCTTCTTGGAAAACCAGAGAGATGATGGTTCGAGTAACAGAATATTTCCACCATTAACAAACTGGACTAAGTTTTACAAGATCTGAATTAAACTTTCAGCTCAGCCTGTGTAAAACAGGAGCAATAATGTTTTGGTGATTTGCTGATCCCTTTTATTTTGAGTATTTGGATCATAAATTCTCTGTGTAGAAACTCCCTTTTCTGAGTGCAGTGATGTGAGGATATAACTCTCTTTGGAGAGACGAGCTCCAGGTACTGATACACAGATGGTTTGAAAATAGTGGGCACTGGAAAAACTGGTTTTTAGGAAAGAGATACTAGGTTTTAAACATGATCCCTGTCATACAGTCCAAACCCCAACAGCAGGATGCATTTTTAAAATTAATTCAGTCAGGAAGTCAGCAACAGTGCAAGAGAGCAAGAAAAGGCAGTTGTAGACAGCAGAGAAATCAGAAACTGATGGAATGAACATCATACAAAGGACTCAGCAGGAGGGGATGCAAATGACCAGTATCAAACAGAATCAAGTATGGTTTAGGAAAAGAAAAGGAAGAAGCACTGAGAACAAACAGTGCTGCATTCAGAACAGGTTGGGCAAAAGTGCAGTTTGAATGGGAAGATGGAGAAAGCTCTGCTGATTTCTAAATAACAGATAAAGATGCTAAGATAAATGAAAGATAGTAAGGTAAATTAAGTATCAAAGAGCTATAGACAGAAGCAGGTCTGGAGTAGCATGCAGCAAAAGAAAAATCAAGTTCACGGGGGGAAATCACTGGGAGAGCACTGAAGAACAAGCGAAGGTTTTAAGTGATGATCACAGGAAAGAAAGAAGAGAGAATGGAACTGAGGAGACAGGAATTTGAAAGTGGGAATGAGAGAGATGACTGGGGCTTGAAACTGTAGAAAGAGTGTAAGGATTAAAGAGGGGTCATATAGATAGCCATTGCTTCTCCTTCATTCAGAGGTATCTCTTATTTTGGGGTTTTTTTATTTCCTTGTCTTCTTATTTATGCAGCACTTTTTGTATTTACACAACAGTTGCATTACATGTTTTTAATATTTGTTATTTCAAGCAGCTTGCAATATGACCTTAGGGGAGATTTAAGGTTTTATAGCAACCTTTTACCTACCCACCACCTCTTCTCAGGAAATTTCCAGTTCATTCCTGCCATGACTGAAATGCTGCATGATAGCATCTTTGCAAAGCCTTCAGAAACAGCGCAGGGCCAAAAGCATCTTATTGCTTCTCAGTTAGCATTCTCTCAAAGTCAGTTTAATCCCATGTATTTAGTGCTGCAAGCAAGCAATTTCAGAAAATTAAACTGGAATTTCCCTATGTGTTTATGACATGGCAGTAATGATAGATTTTTATTTGTAGTTAAATATTATCTTGCAGTGTTTACCAATTAAACATTCAAGGCACACAGGGAAAGTGATTGTGGGCTTGACTGAAAGCCAGATGAAGGGAGAAAATGTCATCGATTCAGCTGTGGTTTAGAATTGATAAAACTAGCCCACAGAACGATTTGTGAATACATGTGTGCATTTCACTAATACATTAGTGGAAGTGGGAATGCTTGCTTTCAAGGACTGGAACATTTATGGGACATTTAACTCCTAAACAGTTTATGGAAAGAGCTCTGTGTTGTTTTCAACAGAAGGATATACTGTAAATGTGTTACTGGAGGCTATCGTTCAGACAGACTGCACATACTCCAGGCAATGGAATATGCCATGCATGATGGATGTCATGTGAATTGGACTACTCTGGCAATAACACATGCACTGTCCCTTAAAGCTGAGCTCCATGAATTATTATAAAGGTAGAAGTGAGGCTTACTAACAGAAGTAAGCCTAAAGCTAATGCTACTCACAGCATACAATTTGACCAGAAATATTACCTACAAGCAGAAAACTATGGTCTCCTTACCATCAAAAAGTAACATTTACATTTTGAACAAAACACAGGGAAAAAAATTATTGTGTTTTTAGCTTGATATTATTCATGAATGAGAAAGAAAAACAATAGGAAAACCATAGAATGGTTAAGGCTGGAAAAGACCTTTGAGATCATCAAGTCCATCCATCAACCTAGTGCCACCACCATGTTCAGCATCAAACCATGCCCTCCAGTGCCCTACCCACATGTTTTTTGAACACTTCCAGGGATGGTGACTCCAATGCTTCCCTGGCTAGCCTGTTCCAATGCCTTTCAATGGTCTCAGTGAAGAAATTTTTTCTAATATCAGATCTAAACCACCCCTGGTGCAACTCAAAACCATTTCCTCTAGTCCTGTCACTTGCTACTTGGGAGAAGAGACTGACTCCCACCTGGCTACAGCCTCCTTTCAGGTAGTTGTAGAGAGCGATAAGGTCTCCCCTGAGCCTCTTTTTCTCCTGGCTAAAAAACCCCAACTCCCTCAGATGCTCATCATAAGATTTGTGCTCCAGAGCCTTCACCAGATGTTTCCCTTCTCTGGACTCACTTCCGCACCTCAAATAAACCTAATTGAAAGTAAAGCCAATTTGTTGCTGAGTGGTCAGTAGTATAAACAGTCCTATGTGCATAGTAATAACGGGCTTGCTGTCTTGTCCGGACATCAAAGAAATTTTTCAAAGTCCCTTGGGTTTACCTGGCAAAACCACAATCATGTGGTCTCATAACTAGAAGGGATCCAACAGTAGACATGCTGACAAGAACATATTTCCAGGGAAGCAGAATACTTAAAGGGTAAGGTGCTCTCTAGTATTTCCTCTGACCATCTTGGCTGCCTCCTGCAGCTCTGTTGCAGCCCCTCCCATGTGATCCCATGGGACTTGTTTCCACACCACTAGGAAGCACTACAGCAAGTACCATGCCTGCAGGTCAGAGGGACCCCGACATCAGTACTCAAGCCTGGTTTATGACAGGATAAGCTGTTATCTCTTAGGGCCGAGTCTTTTAATATGTCTACATAGTTTCAATGCAGGACAGTGTGTGGGAAAGCAGAGCTGGATGCTGCTTCTACACTCCTGCAGTGCTGCAGCCAGCAAAGGCTCCACGCTAAGTCTGGCTGCACAGAGCTGCCCATAACACAAAGGATAACTGGTCCCATCCACCAGGAGAGCCCTGGGCTCCTTGTGTCAGTGCCTCTCAGTGCCACAGAGAAACCATGTCAGAGTGCAATAAAATCTGTGGAAAAGTTTTCTGAAAGAATGGGGTCAGGCAACTGCATCATTTGTTCCAAAAAGTCTGCATGACATATTGGTTAAGGTTAAGTTTTACAGCTTTGTTTGACATACCCAAAAGTGGCTGTCACACAGAAAATGTATCTTGTCTTTTCCTGAGCCATTTTTATTGCAAAATCTGTTATTCAGCATTCATTGGTCAAAAAATGAGTTCGTACACTGTCTCACTAGTTCCTGCACACTTCCTAAGCAAACAGTAAAAGTTAAAGGCTGGCAGTTCAGTGTTGTTTATTGTTACATGGGGCTCTGTCAGTTTGAGTATGCGATGAAGAGAAATACAATAGTGCGCAATTTAAAACAGGAATCAGGAAGAAACTATAATCCGAGTTTCATTTCAGCAGACTCAAATATCTTTTTGAGTCAGTGTCTTTTGGCATTGGCAAGACACCAGCTTGAGCTCCTTTGGCACAATGAAACACAGTATCATTGATAATGACAGACGTAGCCCTTGAAAACAGGGCAAAATAGAAAAAAGGTCAGGAAGTAGTGAGCACTCAGAGCACAGCAGCTTGAATTCATTGGAGTACAAAAACAAGGCCACCATATCACTGGCTAGATCAGAAGAGAAACCTAACCAGGATTTCTAGTACCCTGCAGGTACAGCAATACATTCTTTTCTTCTTACAGCTTAACCCCTGCATAGTAGCAATCCCAAAACACTGAAAGCATAGGAGCCAGACCAAACTAAATTACTCACCTTTTGCTTTAGGTCATAAAAGCAACTTTGCTATCAAGTTTTAATTGAAAAATTAAAATGTTTCCACACCAGAAATTCTAATTACATTACCTATTCATTGACGTTTTTAATTTTGCATGTCATGCTAGTAAAGTTGGGATTGGGAAATGGCAGGAAACAAAATAGCTACTTGCTTTTTTTTTCGGGATTCATGCACGCATGAAAGTAAGACCCTGAATTGATAAACTTTAAAATAAAAAAATACAATTGCGTGTTATTCCATAAGATACTTGAAGTCCTTAGATTACCGAATCCTGTATGAATACCCTTCCTTTGTGTAGCTGAACAATCTTTGTCTATTGAAGCAACTGGCATCTTCAGTGCCTATGCTTTGACATAACTCTCATCAAGGGAGTTTTTTGCTTCCAGTTTTGCCCAGACAGAGGAAATTAATGACAATTTGAATTTTGTATAAGAAATTCTTTTGCTCTGTCTCTTTTTCCAAGTCTCCATTTCTTTCACCATTTTCAGCCCAAAAGTCAAAATAGATACAGTACTCAAAACTCCTGCCTTTGAAAATTATCCTCAGGTGTTACCAGTAGCTGCAGGTTCTATTGGAAATCCCCTTAAAAATTTGAAAATCTTCCCTCTCAAGATTTTCACCTCTCACCTCTTTGAAGAAAACCTTCCAGAATTCTGATGCTGGGAAGAAAAAAAACCACCTACATTTGAACTTTGCATATGGTAAGTATTCCTATCTGATTACTTTTCTGATTTTCTTGTATTCTAGGTTAATGTTGCTGGCAATAATAGTCATTATGTAAGTATTGCAGCCAAAACTGCTAAGCAAACTACTTGTTATCTTCTGAACAACTGCTCGTTCATTGACAATATCTTTACATGCCATTTTGAGTTCATCAGAAGTTCTTTCAGTTTAAAATTAACAGAGTAAAGACAAAAACCTAAAAAAGAAACCTAAACCAACCTGTTAAATAGCTGGAGAATATATTAAAAGATTGTGCAAGGAATTGCTCAGATAATATAAGGCAAGTAACAATATAAGGCAAGTAATAAAAAACCATTATGGAAAATTTGTGTAGAATACCATATACATTATTCACAAGAGGAATTTAGAGCTACCTGTTGAATTTGTATTTTTTAAAATGTCACAGCTGAAACAGTTTTCATCCTCATGGATGTACAAACTAATAGAGAAAGAAAGTACTGTTATCACCACTTTTTGGGTGGAATAATCATTAGCAACTGAAGAATTAAAACACTGATCTCTTGACTCCTAACCTGCTGCTCTAGTTTCTCTCAAAGCATCAGATGAGACACTTTAGTAAAGACTGAGCTGGTACCAGTGAGGACTAATGAGGACTAACTTCTACAATTAGTATATGTTATCTGACAATCTTCTGGGTTGCAAGGGCACATAAGTTTTCTGATATTTACAACAGGCTGTTTCAGGCTGAAAATTTTTATGTCAATTCCAAAAGGCACTTTTCTATAATTACTGCCAATTATTACTTTATTGAGTTCTGGTGAAGTTTTGGTAATAGATTGCAATACATTATTATTGTATTACCTTGTCAATAGGGTTAGTATTTTTACCTAGGTTTTGAAGGATTAACTACTAGACTTTTTTCTGTTTGTCCAAATTTGTTTTATCCATTTTAGCTCTAATTGTGAAAGTACTTAGATGAGCTATAGATCAATCACTTTGGATTATATTCTTGACTCTACATTTTGATTTACGAAGCTTTTAAAAACCATACAAATTTATAATTAGATGTTATGTGACAACTTCTTAGAGGAGCTGACTGTGAAAAACCACAAAGTCTTTCACAAAGTCCTTTCAACTTTTTTCTGCTATGTTATTTAATGAACTCAAAGATGGTCTGACAGACAATAAAATGAGATCATGGCCATCTGAGTCGATCAGTATTATCTTACTGTATTGTTTTTTCCCTTGGAAAACTCATCTCTTTCCTAAGCACATGCTGTTTCTTATTTACAATAGAAAATGGAGAAGTTTGTGCAAAAGTTTCTGCTAAGGAGAAAACTTAAAAAAAAGTAATCATGTCTCTCATCCCCATATGGCAATTCTTATTTCATGTTGAGAGTATCTCTGAATAGAAGGAAATTAATTCAATCTGTTCAAAGCACTCCACGGGTGTGGAATTCACCTGAACTGTCCATAGGCAATAGATAGAAGCAGAACACATTTTATCTGATCTGGTTTAAACGGCAGATGTGATGAACTTCATCTTAAAACTGGCTCTCCGCTGGTTCTGAATGCAGTGAAGACAACCAGATCAAATACAGGCTTCTGGATTGTAGACATCTGAGTGAGAGGAGATGAGCTTCATGCACAGGGCTCACAGGAGAGCCTGATGTGCAGCAGCTGTTCTGCACTGGTACCTTGGCCTGTTTAGACAGGCACCTTTCTTTAATCTGGAAATCCCTTTGTGGAAGAGACCATTTTCTGATTTGGAATTTGCAATCAAAAGGTTCACTCATGACAGGCATAATGGTAATACCTTGTCTCATGATAAGAAAGCTGAACTCATCAACAAAGTAATACCCCTTATAGAGTTCTGAAGGGTTCAGTTGAGTTTATGACTTAACTGTAGCTAGTATGAGTTACTGGCATGTATTTCAGCATTTTGTTCATTCTCCTTGGTTTTATATTTTGAATGCTGTTACATACAATTCTGCCTGGAAAGTCAAATGACCAGGCAACAAAGAGCATTGGTCTAACCTTGTCTGCAGTGCACCAGACAAATGCTGACATTCTCCCTTGAAGTCGGCATTAAGTCTGACTTCAGTGGCAACAGAATTTCATGCAAGAAGCCCTGAATCCAGTATATAATACAGATATGAGAATAAAATTCACACTATAATTTATCAGCATTTCTCAGAGACTGCATACTGAGGCATCATCACTCAAAAGATAATTGGAAAAGGTAACTAAAAGGAACAATTTTATGAGAAATAATATTGTAAAACATGCCTATAAAGTACATATTACTGATGTCCAGTTAAGGTAAAACATATTTTCTATTGTGGTTTTTTTTTTACTCTGCCTCTCTTTAGCTCATCTGTTCTACTGCCTCCATGCTGTCTGGATGAATTCATTACTCTAATTTTAATCAATTTACCATCCATTCTTCTCTGTGCAGGGATTCCCTCCCTCCATAAAAATACTTTGATCAGAAAGAATATTATTTTCTTCATGTTATGAGAGGCTAGGATTACAAATTATCACCCCATGTATATTTTTCCCTAATATAAAGAGTTTTACAAGGTATAAAAGAAATTATTTGACCCTGATCAGGTTGGTTTTGGTTTGCTATAATATTTACATTATTTCAACTGTAGCTGCTGATGTTGGTCAAAAGAAAGGAGAATAGTGTCCACTGGATACAGAGTGCTGTGATGAAAAAGAGGGGATTCACCTGTTCAGTGTGTTTTTTGATATCTAGGGGTAACCTCTTCCTGAAGTCACCTGCATACCATGGGAAATTATAACCAATAGACAAGATGCTGTAACTTGAAGGGTTTGGGGAAACCTGTGCATTACTGGTTTTGTGACAGTAATTATTAGGAAATAGAGACAAAACAGAAGGAAAACAGAAAAAACCAAACAAACAACCAAAACCAGTTTAATGTAATAGAAAAATGATTCTGTTTTATCACTGGTGGAAACAAGGGCTATCCTAAAGTCCCCAACCATATCACACACAGCTACCCCCAGCACTGGTTTTCTGACCTCACCTGAGATTGCCATCATCCTGCTTTGTGTGAAGAGAAATGAGGCAACAGAATCCAATTTTTTCTGTTATGTTCTTTTTGATTGTGAATGACAGGACCTGTCCTGTACTCTGTAAGTCACCACTTGGGAGTGGTTTAGGTATTCTAACAAGCTGATGCAGCCATCAGACGTAACTTCTATAGCTTAGGTCATAAAGGAAGACTAGTACTGGCAAGCCCTATCGATGCCTGAGGAGGTGCCTCCAGACAATGTGACAGGCATGAGAGAATGTGGACAAGCCAGGCAAGTCCTTTGGTTGCTACCCAAGATCATGATCATCTGATGTGGTACTGGGAATCACCTGATGAACTGTCCATGGGATCAGATGACGACTGGGGACAAAGAGCAAATAGGGGAGATCATCTGATAGGAGTTATAAAAAAGGATCCTCAAGGGCTACTTTCAAACACCAAGAGGGACTTCTTATAGGATATAATTGTTCTGAGAGATGACACGGATGTTAAGGAAAAGATCAAATTTTGCTGCATCACGTGGTGAGTTCACAGGCAAGACTGTGGTTGGGATGGAAAAGCACTGTTCACCTAGCCTTTCCTTGTATTTGGTTTGGGGGTGAGGAAATACTCATTGGGATTCTGGGGAATTCTGTCAAATGGTCAAACATCTGTAGAGAAACACAGAAAGAAAAACACAGAAAGACCTCTGTCAGATCTGTGGCATTTTGGCAGTTAGGAAAAACCCCAACCCCCAAACCTCCCATTATGTGCAGGTGAGAGGTATGACCTGGGCTAAGCTAAGAGGATACTGGTGGGAAGGCAAAGGTAAGGAAGGGTCTGTCAGTGGTTTCCGTGGCTACTTCTCAATGTTATCAAAATAATTTGTAAGTTTCTGTCAAGATTGAAACCTGATCAGTGAGTGTTTTAACACAAGTAAAGTGTCCCTGAAGAAGATGTGCAGGATGACCAGGATCCTGGGATGATTGGACTTGAGGCCTCACCTCGGTGGTAAATAACCTCTGCACAAAGGGAACAGACTGGAGTCTATTTGGACCAAAGGAAATCCCAAGGGTTCACACACAGCACTCTGGCTGAAATCCAGCAGAGGGTTCTCAAAAAGCAGGGAGTATAATAGCTGCTATAATTTATGGTAGCACATATTTAAGTAATTAACTCTTATCTGAGTTTGCTAACTTCCTGAAATTGTTCTCTTGTTCTGTGAGAAGTCTTACATCCTATGATATAATTTGACTCTCCAGGGTCTTTCTTTGCAGAACTAAAAAAAAAAAAGAAAAAAGAAAAGAGTCTTTTTTCATCTTGTAATCTACCTGAGTAAGTTTCCTGTTGAACTCAATATGCTTGTTGTTAAAGTTAGAGATTTTTCTCATAATTTCCAGTACGATGTAGCCTCCACACTGCCTAAATTTAATTTGAAACAGACACTTTTCTATCTTTTTTTTTTAAGCCTCTAGAGCTATGCCCCAGCAAGCCTACATATTAGATTGAAAGCATCCAAGAGAGGGGAGATAAACTGTATTTGTTTTAGTAAACAGTAACATGCTCAGGCACAAAAGTAGAAATAAGAATTAAAGAAGTAAATGCATGACAATAATCCGTTCTAGTTTTCTTAGATGTATTAAACAGTTGTTCACCTCTAGAAAACATGAATTTAATCTCATATAATAAGATAATGCTGTTTTGCAAAGTGGTGAATTTCATGTTTGGTCATAATTGGGATACCACATTGTTACCTCAAAGAATTTCTAAAACAACCATTAACTTAAAAAACCCTTTCCCATCCCACCCTACCAATATTTTTCTAAAATTAAGTATTATCTTCCCTCTCCTACCCCTCAAAATTTACCATGACTTCTGTCAAGGATAAGCAAATACTTAAGGACTAGAGCCATGTTCAAAAAAAGAAAATTCCTAGGAAAAAACTGATCCAGATGCACAAACAGTGAAGATGATGAAGGCATTTTCAGGGGTTTGCACCAAGTTCTACCCCTCTTCTGTTTGCAGCCCCTGCTTTTCCCATTTTGGTACTATCTTCTAGCAGGCACTTCAGCATGGGGTTACATGTTTGCACATGTTATTCTGCTTATTTAATTGTGTTGCTCTAATGTTTAACAATACTTTGAATATACAGAACCAGGCATGGAGAGAGAACTCACGTATATGTATATTTGAAAGATATGTTTCATTTCAAAGTTTCAATTAGCATTGTGAGATGGCCACATTATTCCTGAGCGATAAAGCTGTGAGATATAAAAGTATTCCTAACCAAGGGCTAACACAACCTTTGTGAACTCCTGTCTTAACTGTGTCATCACTTTAGAAATTTTTTAGCCATTCAGGGAAAAAAGTCTACTGTTGTTAAGGAACCCTAGTGAACCCTAGGCTGGACTCAGAAGGACCTGAAGTTAATGAATTTCTGAACAGGTCATAAACATGAGAAAAAAAACCTTTTTCTTAAAGGATATTTCTTAGCTGTGTATGAGAAGAAGTTGGGTTTAACTTTCATTCCGAAGGTGAACTTTGGATTGTGGCAGTTGTAAGTGAAGTATTTTCAAAACAATGAACAGAAGAGGATGTAGTCAGAGAGGATGAACTGGGAACCTGTGGTTGAAAATGCTATTACACTCTGCTTAAAAAAACTGTGAGGCTTGAAACACTTGGTATTTCAGCCTGCTGTGGTCCTGTATGAAGAACAGAGGTTATGCAGGCTAAAACACACATCTAGTGCAGGTTATTGCATATTGTGCAAGGCCTCTGTCCCAACTATTTGCCAGTGCAAGACTGTTCCCATCAGCTGGTGTCTTTTATCTAATCTGTCCAATCTACCTGTAGAGGATATGGTCTCTGCCCTTGATTTTCAGCACAAAGCTTTTCAAACACCAGTGCCTCAACCTTTTTTCTCCCACTTTTTCAGTTTCTACTAGTTTCAAAACATGCACGTAATCTCACACTGAATAAACTCTTTCCAAATAGTCTGTCCTAATCTTAACAACATGATGTCATCCAAACTCCACAGCATTTGTGAAACAGGTTTTAATATTCCAGATCTTTTGATCTTGTCTCATAAATCAATCCCTTCATCTCTTTAATTATTTTAATTGCTCTTTTTAAAATTCCCTTCAGTGTAATTTTTTAACAGGAAGATTCCCAAAAATATCCCAGGCATGACCTAGTTAAGTAGTATGCACAGAGTAGTCATGCCAAAGAAGTGGAAGAGAATTCTGTTAGTTCCTTCCTCAGCGATGGGATCCTTCACATGGAGGCCTAAATTCTGTGGGCTTTGTTATTATGCTTTTCTGTAAAACCATATGTAATTTACTGTTTGCTTTCACTCCTACATGTTGATATTGCAGGTTTCTTCCTCTTGTTGGATGTTTTCCTACAGCTCTACCAAAGTTTCCAAGATGAACCTCTTCTTTTCCACCCTTTGTTGAATTTGTTCATGCTGTTTTGCCAGCTTTCCCTGTTCCACCTAACCCAATGAGCAGCTGCAAAAACCATTTATGGCTAATAACTGTCCTTTAATTCAAAGTTTAAGAAAGAAAGACTTCATACTGTTCTTTGTAATAATTCATTGGCCTTTTCAGCTCTTCAGCCTACTACTAAACCATAAAATTCTCATCCATATAAAAAAGGACACAGTAAGACCATTGTTCTTTTTCCACAGCAAATTTAATTAAAAAGATGATGTTTCAACTTTCTGTAAGCGCCAGTCTGGAATGGTCGGCCTTAAATTGCAATACTAATGCCAGGAAAAGATTTGGATGATATATTGATGTTCTTTTTTTTTTTTTTCCCTGTAAACCCAGGAAAGCTGTTCATGTGTATGTAAGGGCATAATTTAGCAAGGCACTTGGCACATATGAACAACTGCATTTGAAGGTACTTAGGTGGCAGCATTGCTATTACCTTCTTCCAATTATTCAACAATGGAAAGACAATGTAATAGGTTGAACGGAACACAAGGCGTTGTTCCCACTGAAGAGAATCAAAATCAATCCAGTAAGCTCCTTTATGGAATGAGGTAACTGAAACCACTGCAGCAGCCACAAGCAAAGGTGAGAAGATGTAAGAGATTGTAAAGTGCAGGGATTTTACTGGCTGTCTTGTGGCAGTTGCATGTCTGGAAAAAAAACCAGTAGAGATATTGAAGTCAGCAGCAAGGAAGCATTGATTTTGGATGAAAAAAAAAAAAAAGAGATGGCACTAAGAAAAATCAGAATTCCTGATGGATTGGCAACAAGGATACACGAGCCACCCAAACAGAACTATGTAATCCCCTATAACATCCAGGATTGGATCAAAGACATTGAATGGGAATCTGCAAAGCTGTATATTTTAGCTAATTAATCATAAAACCCGCCAGCCTCTCATGCATGAGTTGTGTCAAATGAAGACCCTCTGAAGAAAGTGTAGTTACTACAGACCTGCAGATGTCTGTGCGTCTTCTGATGCACACCTGCAGTGAATGTTTCTGCTTTGCTCAGGGTGCCTGTGTGGAACCATAACTGTTCAAAACAAGGATACTGTAAGTTTGCCCTGAAAAAAACATTATTGAAAGTTATAGAAATAATCATGGTAGCACATTAGATTACACACTAACAATTACTTGTAAATTTCTTCATTTCATTGTGGAATCATGTGAAACCACTGATGCCATGGCATTGTGCAAATCCACTCTCATTCATGTAATAAAATTAAAGGAATTTGCCAGCTGGCAAAGCTCCTAGTAACTGATGGAGTCAAACATCTTCCCCTGCACTCAGC
Source organism: Edolisoma coerulescens (assembly GCA_013397115.1). Taxonomy (NCBI): domain Eukaryota; kingdom Metazoa; phylum Chordata; class Aves; order Passeriformes; family Campephagidae; genus Edolisoma; species Edolisoma coerulescens. The sequence continues at coordinate 2,626,281 of VWZW01002309.1, forward strand.
ACTGGTGAGGCCACACCTGGAGTCCTGTGTCCAGTTCTGGGCCCCTCAGTTCAGGAAGGACATCGAGGTGCTGGAGCATGTATAGAAGAGGGCAACAGAGCTGGGGAAGGGTCTGGAGCACGAGTGTGATGAGCGGCAGCGGAGGAAGCTGGGCTTGTTTAGCCTGGAGAAAAGGAGACAGAGGTGACCTTATGCTCTCTACAATTTCCTGAAAGGATATTGTGGGCAGGTGAGGCTCGGTCTCTTCTGCCAGGCAGCCTGCGACAGGACCAGAGGACACAGTCTTAAGCTGCACCTGGGGAGATTTAGGTTGGACATTAGGAGGAATTTCTTCACAGAAAGGTTATTTAGACACTGGAATGGGCTGCCCAGAGGGGTGGTGGAGTTACCATCCCCGGAAGTTTTATAGGAAAGACTGAATGTGGCACTCAGTGACACGGTCCAGTTGACCGGGTGGTGTTTTCGGTCACAGGTGGGACTCGATGATCTCAGAGGTCTTTACCAACCTAAATGATTCTGTGATACTGTGATTCTGTGATCAGTCTTATAGCTAACTACTTCTGGATACTATTTTTCTGGGTTTGTAACTAACTGCATGTGATTAACGTAATTTGTGGCTTCAGCACGCTGTTTTACAGTTATCCGTTATGAATAAAAAAGGCCTTAAACAAAAGGCTTTGAAGACTCTCTGGTGGTGGTCCCTCTGCAGGGAGGGACAGCGGGCCTCCTCCGTGCCCACGGCGGGCAGCAGGTGACGCGCAGCAGCCCCATCGCTGCTGCCGCTGGGACCGCTCCGTGGCCTCAGCGCCAGGACACCATTACGGGATTTCAGGGGGTGGGTGCGGGTGAGCCGCGCCCCCACGAGCTCCGCGGCGCTCTCCGGACGCGCCGAGCGGCCCAGCCGGGGGTCCCTGGGCCCGCCGCTTCCCCC
>VWZW01002309.1:2627643-2862591 GCA_013397115.1 Edolisoma coerulescens
GCCGTCGGCTGTGGCGGGGCCTGACCCCGCGGGTATCTGTGGGGGGCACGTTCGGGCCGTGGCGACAGCCACGTTTCCCAGCGGCCGAGCTAGGTGGAAGGGTTTGATGGGGGAAGGGGGGAGCTGCCGTGGGCGCCAAAGCGCCTCGCTGAATGCTGGGGCAGGCCGCGGGATCGGTGTGGCCCTCCCGCTCCCGGGACCCGCCCCTGGGGCCCGGGGCCGGCCTGGCCTCCTGTCTCGAACCCCTTTCTCCTTCCCAGTTCCCTGCATCTGCAGACAAAGTCTGTTAAAAGCTTGGTTTGAGAAGGAGGTTCCTGACCACAGGGGCTTTGCTGCGAGCTGTGCCCTTTGTGGCGTTGCTGCATGTGCACTTCAGAGAGCCAGGGAGGGGAAGGTGTTACTGCAGTGGTTTCTAAAGAACAACTTTAGCATAGTGTACTCTGGTTTTCACAGTGAAAACCTTTCAGTTTCCCTTTCACACTGAGTTTTTTTCACGGCAGGCTAGCCACTAATGGTGACCTAATGACAAATGAGATAGCCCTGCTGTTTTCCTTGCACCTTATGCTTCACTAACCTAGTATGAGCAGAATTGGTAAGCTAGACTAGTGTAACAACTAGTTTCATAGAAACCAAGCAGCCCCCACAGTGACCTCTTTGCCTCTGTAGTTCCCTGAACTATCGTGGGTTCAAGAGTTACATCAATGACTGACTTCTGCAGAAGGGTCAAAATTGCCAGGGAGAAAATAGGTGTATTGAAAATAATCCGTAGGTATGTTAGCTCCTCTATGATATAAAAAGCAAAGCCATTAATTAGAGAATGTGGTACTTTCTTAACTATTGCTTTGGTTTTAGGTAGGCTTTTCCACTTCCCTTTACTTTTGGGGAAGGTCTTTCTCTGACCAAGGTGGATGTACCTAAATGGGGTGGGGTGATGGACCCAACGGTAGAAGTGTTGCTGTGTCGATCAAAGGAGAGAAGAAGCATTTTTCCCTTCTTGTATTTGTCTCAGCACAATAGGCATCTTCAGTGAGACATAAAGAACTTTCTTCCAGCTGTGACTGGAAGCTCAGAAGTTGGTTTGTACTTTTTATGTGGAGTTTTCCCCCTCATCTAGTGTTTAGGGTCTGAAGCACAATGAGTCATCTAAATAGGAAAAATTGGTGAATGTGCATATGTAGTTTGTGTCACGGAGTTAAACTTCAAAGCTTAATCATAGATTGTCAACTAATTGAGTTTTTTCTCCGAGTTAGGTGGACAGCTGGACTTCTGAATGGTCTGGATGCCATGAAATGGCATTTAGTAAAATTAAGAGTGTGGTTTTGGACCTTCAGATCTTGTGAGGATAACATGTTATTTCTAGGTCTCAGCTAAAGCTGTTGCATCTCTGCATTCTGGAGAAGGCAGAATCTGTAAACTTGGTAAATGCACATTCCTCGTTCCGCAAAACGTTAGCTGTCTCCTTGTTTTTTGACAAATGTGTATTTTTGGGTAGGTATTAATATAACTAAAGTTGCTATCTTATCATGGAGTCATAGAATGGCCTGGGTTGAAAGGGGCCTTAAGGGTTATCTACTTTCAGCCTCCCTGCCGTGAGCAGCTACACCTTGGATTAGGCCAAGTTGCACCAAACCCCATCCAACCTGGCTTTGAACACTTTCAGGGATGTGGTATCCACAGCTTCTCTGGACAGTCTATCCCAATGCTTCACCACCCTCAAAGTAAAGAATTTTTTCCTAACAATTAACCAAACCCTTCTCTTTCACTTTGAAGCCATTCCACCTTGTCACTCCAAGCCCTTTTGAAAAAGTCTCTCTCCAGCTTTCTTTTAAGTGCCCTTCAGGTAGTGGAAAGCTGTGATTTGGGCATCTCAAAGCCTTCTGTTTTCCAGACTGAACAATCCCAATTCTCTCAGCCTTTCCATGTAGAAGAGATGCTCCATCCCTCTGATTATCTTGGTGGCCTCCTCTGGACTGGCTCCAACAGGTCCATGTCCTTCCTCTGCTGGGGACCCCAGAGCTGAACACTGCACTGCAGCTGGGGTCTCAGCAGAGCAGAGGGGCAGAATCCCCCTCCTCACCCTGCTGACCATGGGGCTTTGGATGCAGTCCAGGACACTGTTGGTTTTCTGGACTACAAATGCCTGTTGCTGGGGTCATGTCCAGCCTCTCACCCACCAGCATCCCCAAGTCCTTCTGGGCAGGGCTGCTCTTGATCTGTTCATCCCCAGCCTTTGTTGATACCAGGAGTTGCCCAGACCTGGGTGCAGCCCCTTGCACTTGGTCTTGTTAAACCTCATGAGATTCCCATGGGCCACTTCTCAAGCTTGTCCAGCTCCCCTTGGATGCTGTCCCATCCTTCAGGTGTGGCAACCACACCACTCAGCTTGGTGTCACCTGCAAATTTGCTGAGCGTGCACTCAATGCTTTTGTGTATGTCGTTAATGAAGATATTAAATGGCACTGGTGGCAGTAAGGACCCCTGAGGGGCACCACTGGTCACTGATGTCCATTGGGACACTGAGCTGTTGACCAAGACCCTCTGGATGTGATGGTCCAACCACTTTCTTATGCACCAAACAGTCCACCCTCTGAGTCCAGCTCTCACCAATGTAGAGACCACAATGTTGCAGGGGACTGTATCAGAGGCTTTACAGAAGTCCAGATAAAAGACATCTGTACTTTGTAGGAAGTTTGTACAAGAGTTTGTTTCATTGCAATGCATCTTGCAATAACTGTACACAGTGATGGTGGGGTTTTTTTAAGAATCTGCTTGTCTGAGAGTCATTATACATGGCTGAAATAATCTGTATGTGTTTCTAACTGTTCACTTTTAACATAGCAGCTATCCAAAGGCATCATTGTAATTGTCTACCATGAAGACTGAAGATGATTGTAAAGGCTGAGGTAGCATTTGAGATGTTAATAGTTCTCTGGGATCTGTTTATTACTTTGTTCTCTGGTGTGTGTGACTTGTCTTTATCCTCTGTCTTCCGAGGTTCTCTGTGAGTAAAGGGTGGAGGCTGTCTTTGTCGCTGGCAGGGAAAAGCTCCACAGGACACAGCTCTGCATGAGGAAGATGGGATTTTGTCATGTGTTAATACTTGTGCAGCTATTATCAACTGCTTGTGCTGCAGAATGATGTGGATTCTGGTGGGTTGTTCTCACTGGCTGACTTGGCATGTTACAAACCCTTTCAATAACAGCCTTGGTTTCTTCAGGCAGTCCAGTTGTCTTGGGGTATTGGACTTTGGAGCTTGTCATGTACATTCTCAGGACTCAAATGTACTCAGCAAGGATCTTGAGAATGGTAACTGTTATGTAGCCATTTCTTAGTGTTTGCAGTCATCACTTCGGTAAGGTTGTTGGAAATGCCAGCAATGTCAATAAAAACATGGTCTGGGGAATTAGAGAAAACAGGTCCTCTTGTATTGGTTTGCGATGGGGGAACACAGTATTGCCTTGGGAATGGGGTTCCATGGGATGAGTGAAGCCATGTACTTCTGCGAAAAGCTGCCAGGTTTTTTTCAAACTTTTCAATAAATTTTTCATGTATTACAAAAATCTATATACTAGTCAAAAGAAAAAAGGCCTTTCCCTCTGTCCTTATAATTATCTCCTCTAATTGGGCATCTCATTAGTTTTTTAGAAGTAAGAATAGTCAGTTAAATATAAGCAGGGGTGAGTCTTTGATAGCTGGATAGCATAGCCTGACTTTCACTGATGGTCTTCTCAAGAGCTGATTAAATTAGCAACAGTAGAGCTCAGCCCTATGAACAGAAGTATTTTGCTTATTTGTGACCCTGGAGATAAACAGATAGCTTTAGCAGGCAAACAGCATAGTGCTCTCTATCCTAAAATACAAGAAGACTACTTTAACATTTATAAATATGGACACAGCTCGCTGGCCTTCCTTAATTGGGGCATAGAAAGCTTTAGTTGTGTCTTTTTGTGAGTCAGTCAGAAGATACGAATTTTAAACTCCTCAAATTATTTAGTTTGAGGATTTTATTATGAAAGTATATAGATATTTGATGCTTTATACCTATACAGAATTGATTTTAGATTTACTGTGTGTTGTAAATCTGCTTGCACATGGGAGTGTTTCCATTGATGCATGAATGTATCATATAAGCTTAGTTTTCTTGGTTGTTGAGTATTGAGATAATATGGAGACTTTGTGAGGTTTGGGTTCTTCTATTTGCTTCAGAAAGTTGCTTTGAAAGGCAAAGTAGTTGGAAAACAGATTGAATTGTCTCCGTGTTTGCTGTTTGGGATTATTGGTGGGGGGATTGTATATAGTTCATGGTACAGTGGCAAACAGTGGTGCCCATAATACTCAGGGCCAGGGCATAGATGAGTGAGTTGGTGGAGGAGAGCAGTGATTACCTGAGCTGGTGTAGTTACTAAAACAAATGCTTAGGAAGCTCTTGGATCAATTACACACTCTGGGAATGCTGGGGTTGGAGTGAGTGCAGGCTGGGCAATGCTTAAATTTTTAAGAAAAGTTGAAGTGAACGTGTGTGCGCACATGATCTGATTTTCCTCGAATTAATGTTTTCATGGAAATAGAAAGAAGGGAATGACCTTTGAGGGCTGAGCATCCTCTGTCAGTAGCTTTGGTCCTGTCTGCAGGGTTGGGTGCACTGCTCAATTCTGAGATTGCAGGGGGGAAAGTCTTAATTATCAGATGTTCTGAGCTACTCTACTAAATGTTCTTTCAGTACTTAAGTTTTTACTTAGGCTGTCAAATTGTTAAATATTTTAACTGCATGCAGTTAAAATAATATTTTCATTCTTGTCTTTGTTTGGATTGGAAGTCTTAATGTTCTTCATAGAGCAGTGCTACAGTTTTATGTGCTTATTTTTGGCTATGCTGAGCTAAACTTTTGAAGGGGGGAAGAGTTGACAAGGTTTTAAGTTTTGCAGCTTTTTAAAGTGTTGTTGTTGAGTTTCCTTGCTTTAAGAACTAATTAAGAAAATGACTTTCTGAAGGGAATCTCCCAGGAAGAGGAGTGTTTAAGAGAACTAAATGCTGAGAGGGGGTGCTGTATTGGCTCTTTCTTTCTACCATCTCTGAAATCTCTACCTGGGAAAATGCTGCATGACTTCAGTTGCTTGTGTGTTTTGAGCTGTGTCTTGCTGTAGTAAAGACAATTTGGAACTGGTGCTGATTTGGTTTATTTAGCAGATAACCAGCAGTTCTAGATGTTGAATCAGTGTTCGTCCCATACTAAGTGTGGAAATAGCAGAGAATGCAGGAAGAGATGACTGGCATTGAAAACTTGATATTTTTCTTGAAAACTTGTGGTTTCTTTCTCAAGTAAGTCAGTCTTGTGTATGAAGGAGCAAGAAGATGTCAGGTTCAGTATTAATTTAAGCCTAAGATTGTAAATGAAACTCATCAATAAAACCTTTGAGCACTTACCTGTATAGAGAGTTATTTTTAATTTGATGTTCTCTGGTGCATGCTTTTGTTGCCTGATGTACTAGAGATGCTAGGGCTTTGTTTTTCCTATGAGACAGATTCTGCTTTTGTAGCTGGAGCTGGCTGCAGTTAGCTGTAAAAACACATTAAGTATATTTGACCTTCTTGTGAGGGAATGGCATCTCTGATCCTTGTAGCTAAATTTGACTGGTTCTGTCAAGCACTGGATTGTCTGAAGTGCTGAAACATCTGATTGCAGTGATAACATGCAGATGATAGGCTTATCTCCTTACCTTATTGATTTATGGTATGTGAACAAAATTTGCTGACTCCTTAGCTATGATCTCTATGTGAAGACCATGTAAATAAGGATTAAACAAGACTCAGATGCCTCTGGAGCTTGCAACTGTGTTATCAGCCTTGGCTAAAGGTGCATTTGCAACTGGCAGTTCAGGAATGGGTCTGTTTTGGTTGTGTTTTGTTAGCAGACTCTGTGAGTGGTGTGGGCTCAGCCTGTGCTTTTTTCTGGGCTGTTGTGAGCTGAGCCCTGCAGGTCTCCACAGTCTAGTTTTGACAGGCCTGGACCAAGAACTGGCCTGCTGAGTGTCAGAGCACAAATGGGGCTTGTCAGGAGGTGTTGATACAGGTATTAATAGCTTTCCATTTTTAGCGGTAAGGACTGCTATGAACTCATTCCCTGCTTTTGTTGGTTTCTAGTTTTGAAGATTAAAATGGTTTATGACTGGAACTCTGAAAATACAATTATCTGATTCTCCAGCATGATGTCAGGTTCTCAATGGCTGCTTGCTCAGACATGAAGGAACTGTCACCTGTGAAGGTGAAGGTTAACAATGTGGGAGATGTTTTTTGTGAGGCTCTGGTTTGAGGCTGTAGAACAAATTCCTGCAGGAAATGAAGACTGCTTTTGACACATCAGTATTTCCCATTTCAGATACATTTCTCTGACTGTGCCTTTTAAATACCAAAATCCTTGAAAGGAGAGGAAAGTATATAGGGCAAGTACTAATCACTTTGCTTAATATCTTTGTAGAAGATGGTTAGGTCATAGGTGATTAAAGTGGCTTGAAAGGTGACCAGGAGAGCTGATATTATTTGGACATGCTGAAGTTCTGTTGCCAAGCGTGTTTTCTCTTTTACAGATTTTTTGGGTGGAGGGGCTGCAGGTATTCCAAAAGATGCTAAGGTTTAAAATGTGAGCAGTAAAATGAGGTTTATATGCCAGCTGATGGACTTTGGTTGTGTGTTACTGGGAGACAAATGTAGTTAGTGGAGCTGAGGCATCAGAATCACATTTGTTGATATTAAGGATCAAGTGGAGGTGTAAGTTGTTGTTTCGTTTTGTTTTTTTTCCAGAGTTACCAGAGAATCACTTTCTGTGGTATGTTGTGCACATTTCCAGAAGATGGGCGTTTAAAAAGTTCTTAACTCTAATAGGATGCCACATCATAACTCGCTGCAATTAGATGCCACATATAGGAAAACTACCTTTTTGGATATATTTTATCAAAAATGGAGAGAAATAATTTGTAAATGTCAGAGTGAATGAGAGAGATGATGCTCGTCATAATTGAGCTCTCCTGGTGGTCACTGCCTCTGATTACTTATCTGTTTGCACTGGTACAGATTTTCAGAGAGGCTCCTGTAAAGGGTGCATCCTGGCTGCTGCAGGTGTCTCTGCAGGACCATGGCATGATGCAGAGGCCCTGTGTACCTGTTTCTGTCCTGATCTCTTGCTGGTGTGCCTTTTCCAACACATAAGTACAAATTCTGGGTGGCAGAATTTTGGAGACTAGTAAATATATTTCCTACTACTAGTAGCAAAAGTTGGGTTACAAAGCTGAGCTGCTTCACTTAACTGCTCTGTTTGAAGCCTTCTTTGAGTCAATGTGCACATGACTTAATAAAAAAATCTGCATGCAAGTGCATGGCAGTATGTGTTAACAATCCCCTGGATAGACTCCTCAGCTGGTCAGTAGGATTTAACCATCCTGAGTGATCGTAAAATGCAACATGCCTTCAGTAAGGCTCTGATTTTTCCCCACGAGTGAGTGGAGTATATTAGGAAGTCAGTCTGTTGACTGATTGGGGGGGAAATGGCCTCTGTTTATAAAACTTATTAGTAAGTGCTTTCATTTTCACAACTAATGTTAAATTGGGTCTTCCAAGTGTGAATGAGCTCTGAGTTGGTAGCAGGTGCTTTCTTCTGGTTCTTTTGGTATTTATGTTGCAGTGACAGGTCTTCATTTGTGCTTGAAAAGACTTTGTTAGCCTCCTCAACTTCATGTGCAATGTGCTTGTGTTTTATGCAAACATCAAAATTATTTGTTTAGGTAACACTTGCACTGACTTAGTGACCAGCTTAAATGAAAGCATCAGAACATAATTTTATTTTGATGCTTTACTTTTCAGTCTGGCTCATGTGAAGGGTGCTGTCCTGGTAAGAGGAGGGCAAGACAAAAAAGTGTTTTGTGGAGCTGTTACAATCTGTTTCTTGGCTACTTCATTCTGCCCCCTCACTCTGGTCTGCTCTCTGCTGTACCCTCTACCTAGGTTGCTTGCCTGTGCCGTGATTCAGAAGCAATGAACAACATGGCTATTTTACCAAACCATAGAATAGCTGTTGAATGACCATGGCTGCCAGGTACCTGGCATTTGCTCAGAGAGAATGATAAAAAAGTTGTTGTATGCTTTCTTTCCTTTCTAGTGAAGGTACTCAGCTTCTGCTGCAAGTATAAGCAGCAGAGGTGGTGTTGGAGTAATAAGCTCCTTGATACAAGGATTCTTGTCTAAGAAAGTGTTTGTATCAGAGATCCTTCATGATGAGGATAAAACTACCCAACATTATTAGCAATCTTTACTTCTTCATTTAAATGTGTTTGACTGAAAATTTGTGGGATACAGATAAAGATTGGGAATGCTGCGGCATAGTCTAGTAAACCTTATGTTCTGCTCTCCCAGATTTAATTAAACTCCATATTGTGGTGTTTTGTGATTGAAAGTACTGAAACAATTCTTGTAACTGCATTATCTATCCTTGTAGCAGAAGTTCACTATTTAGCATTTTCAAAAAGAAGTTCTTGCCTAAAAGACTAGATGGAAATGGAATATTGCTATGGAATACCAGTGGAAGCATTCTGCTACATCACTTCTACTAGGATTTGGAGCGAAACCTACTTTTTTCATGCAGTGGATTTCAAATTATAAGGCACCTTACAAAGTTGACTTTGTAGTTAGTCATGGCTGTTGTGTGTAACACTGTTTCACGTTAGTCTTACTCTGTTTATGTGCTTACTGGTGGTACTTGGTGTTGTGATGGTACCATTATTCTGCAATTTGATAAGAGATATTTTTAATATTGTAATCCAGTAACTAGAATTTTGTGTCGTCTTAAGGTGCAACAGCAAGGCCTAAACCTCACTGATACTGGAATGTATTTTTATTGAGGCTACGTTTACAGAAAACTTCCAGAACTTTAGACTCACTAAACAACATGGGTTATTCAGTACACAAGATCAGTTTTGGTTTTGTGTACAGTGAATTAGATTTTTGATAGCCCTAATACAAATTGAGTAGAGGAAGGGTGAAGGAGTAGCTTTTTGATGTATTTATTCCATTATGGAAGTGGATGGATCTCATAGACCTATTTTTGCTAAAAACTTGAGAGATGTGGAATTCTCCCTTGAAGGTGATGAGGGAGCTAATACAGAGGAGGTGGTAGTGCAGGGAAGGAGAGAGGATTGAATTCTCCTATTTGTAGCTGGGTGTCTTTGGTACTTGGAGAGCTCATTCTGATTCATAGTTGTTTTACCCACGATTTCCTAAAGGACACTTGGATGCACAGAGTGACTCCTATTGGCTGTGGTGATCACATGGAAGTGCCAGTAAGTTCATGCACTTGCTGATGTGCCACAGTGTAGCTGGGTTTGCCTGTATTCACTGTGTAGCTGGAAATCCTTAAAAGTAGGAGTGTGGGAGGTGTTCTGTGGAAACTTTTCGAAAAGCAACCTTCTACTCTTAACCTTGTGTAATACATAATGCAGCAGAGTGAGTACACTAGGAAACTTGATGATCTCTTTCCTCATGGATGAATGAGTGGTAGATGACTATTTCCACCTGCTGCCCCTTAAGCCTCATGCCATACATGATTTGTTGACTTCTGTGTCTGAGTCAACATAATGAGGATGATCCTCATGGGTGCAACTTGATTGAAAGGAGTAATTTTAGTATAGCTTTCTGCTTTCTGCTGTTTTCTTCTTTTGCAGAGCTGGCAAGGACAAAACGAAGGATTTTTCCTGTGTGTGTGTGTTCTGATGGGAGACTTTGAAACTTAATACCCAGAAGGTTTATGTTGCTAAAGCCAGTTATTCATTTTCATCTGTTAACATGTCAGGAAAAAGCTACCTGCTTTGTTCTGGACAGTAAGGAAAGCAGGGGTCTTGGAATATGCTTGGAGGGGGTACTTTCATTCTTGTGAGGCGTGGGGTTATTTTGTTGTTGGAGTACAAGGCTCAGCTTTGGCAACTGTTGGCATTCTGACTAGTTGAGTTGAGATATTGCAGTTAAAACTTCTCTAGATAGTTGGTTTCAAACACCATTGTGCTCTGCTCACTCATTTTTCATGCAGGCAGATCCTTTTAACTAGGACAAATAAAGTACAATTCTTAAGTTTTCTAGTTCTAAGAAAAATATTGCCATGCAGGAGTTGATGGCTAAGTGATAACAAGTTATCTGCAAATTATTATGTACTGCTCTATCCTTTCATATGATGGAGAGGGGGACTTGGAGGAGGAGGCGGCTGTTGACTTTCCATAAACTGTTGTGACTTTTAGCTTTTTTTGGTTTTCTCTTTTCTCTAGTGCTAAAGGAAGTCTAGGACATGGGAACCTGAAGCTTCTCCTTGGCTCTGGATTTTAAAATTTATGAACAATTTGATCACTAAACATTTCTGCCGCACACCTCTTAATTCTGCAGTATTTTTGTGGTTAAGACTGAGATACAATATTGGCATTGGAAAAATGCCTTGGATTAGTCTGTGAATGAGAGATTCCCTGTACACCTGTGAGCCTGAGGACACTATTTCCATTAAGAGGTGGTGGTGGAGGGGGCTGCCAGTTTGACTGTGGTGGTCTCAGTGCCAGAGCAGTCAGGTGTGTGGCTGTGGCAGGTTGAAGGCACCACTTCCTGCCGCTCTTCTTGAGCTGCCCCTGGATCTCAGCTGCCTAGAAATGAATTTCTTCTATCAGATTTGTTCCCTTCATCACTTGTATGTGGTGCCCTCCCACCCCGTCTCTGTATTTCCTTTTCCTGTAAGATTTTTGAAGAATTGGAGTGAATAGGTAGAGTGCTTGTGTGCAAGAATATCAGACTTGCAAAACACAAGGATTTATTATGCTGAAACAGATTATACGGCTCTGCACTGAAACAATATGCCAGCAGCTCAGGTTGCTGTTTACTTTTAGCATATTCTGCATCTTGATTCCTAATGTATGCTAACTCTTTAATGCATTCTTAATGAAGCACTTAATTTGATTTCTTTTCTTTACCTTTCTCTGTTGGATATATAGCTACCAAGGGAAAAATGCATCAGATGCAGAATCATATATAAGTGCTATGATGTGTTTTATTGTTTTGGTTATGTTATATTCTCAGTTGTTAGAACAAATGATTTAAAATCAGGGTAAGAAAAAATTGAAGTTGGAAATGGGGTGAATATTTTCAAATGAGAAATAATCTGTTCCCATAGCTTACTAACTTTTGTTAATCATAGGGCATGAAGAAGTCTTAAACCAGAATATTTTTAGAGGTAGTCTGGCTCAAGAGCAGATCACTCCAACACTGAGCTCAAGTATCAGGGTGGAACTAGCCAGTGTTATGCTTGAGCAGTGGGTTTTTTCCTGTTCTCTAAAGGTGAAACTCGGCGTTTTTCATTCCTTCCGGCAAATAATTATCAAGCACCTAAACCGGTATTTTATACTTGGTATCCAGAGTTTGTTTCTTTTGTTCCCAAATAACAAAAAAAAGTAATGACTACTTGAATAAACATTTAGCTGTAGATTCAAAGGTGTTCCTATTGTTCTAATCACCATTGTCCTTTTTGCTTATCAATGCTTGATAAAAGCATATCTGAGCTTGGAGTGAGGTGATGGCAAGTGGATTTGGGTGAGAGATTCTGAGATTGCTGAAACTTCCTGATGCCTTCAAGCAACCACTTATGCCTCAAACATTTTATAAAGGAATCTCCAACTTTGGAGAATTAATTAGCCCTCCAAGGCAAATCTTGTGTGGTACAACTAAAAGGATACCTGATGAAAGAACATGTTGTTGTTTTAATTTCCTAAAGTTAATAGCTTAATAGGAAGAGCTTAATCAAGCTTGTGCCTGGGTTCTTAGCAAAGAGCTCCGCTGCTGAGTGATGAGCAGTATGTGAGGGGTTGGTATGTTCATGGAGCAGAAAAATAACAGTGATGATGTATCTTGCGGTGTCTGCCAAGGTGCACCTAGCAGGATTCCTTGAAGCTGTTGAAAACAGGCTAAATGTGGTATGAGCACTTCAGTTCTTTCAGTCTGTTTACCATCTTGCTGCTGTCTTGAGGAGCTGCGGAAGTGGTTTGGGGGTTGGTTGGACACTAGTTCAACTTGGGTTTCATGTCATTTTACTTTTGGCCCTGGGAGGGTATGGCATGCTTTAATAAACAGAGTTCTTTAATGTTTTTGTGGTGGTGACATAAGAAGTAAAGGATGGAAATGGGCATTTTTTTGGAAAAAGATGGAGAAGGTGAAGGAGTTGGGCAAGGAAGCAAATGTTACTGAAGAAGTGGGGACCACGTGTCTGAAGTGACAAATTCTTTGTGAATGTACTGGAATTGGAGCAGCTGCTCCTACCTTCTCCAGAAAGTGCTGATGCCTGCCAGAAGCTGCAAGTTTAAAGTGAGCATTGCAAAGTTCCCTTCTCAGTGCAAGGCTGCAGATATTAGAACCGGTTTAAGAACTGTGGCTCATAGTTATGGCCCCATTTATCTATTCTTTTGATGTCTGAAAAACATGTTGGTTTGATTGCTGGCCCGCTTATTACTACTGTAACTATGGTTACTGGCAGACAAGCTGTGTACTCTGAGCCTGAATTATTGCTTGTGCCATGGTAGAACCTGACACTGGATAGGAAGCCTAAAATCTTACTGGTACAGATGATGCAGATTTCTACAGGAACGTAGGGGAAGGAAAAAGTTTCATGGTGATAGTGGACTGTGCTGTTTACCAGTGGTGCTACTGACTAAGAAGTAGCCAGCAGTTAAATAATTAACTGTGATCTAACAGAATGTAGTTTTCTTGGTTCTATTTTCCTTTAGTTTGTAACATGGAGCTAATGAGTGAGATGTAGAAGGTGAAAAATAAATGTATCTCAGAACATGCATCAAGATCAGATAATATGAGCAATAAGCAAAGCCTTTCAACTTTTATTAAATATCCTTGGCTATTGGGGAATTGGCTTGCTCTTGACTTTTTGTGTTTGAAGAAAAGTAAACACTCTATCAGTTACTTCATTCTGTCTGGTTAAAACATTCAGGGGTAATTGAGTCTGGAGTTTATAGATGGGCAAACATAAGTTTCAAGTAATCAGATTTTTAGCTTAGCCTACTGTGGAGTTGCATAAAGATGATAGATGAGCTGAACTTCGATTTGTTTGGTATGGATTTTTTTTTTCAGTTCTTTGTAGCTAGTACAACTCCAATTTATCCTGGAAACTATTGATGGTTATGTCTGCAGGCTACCTTTACTGATTTCCAATGTATACACATTTTGGAAGCAGGGGGTGAAATGAAATAAGTACCTTGGGAATAACCCTTTAGGAAAGTCGTGATGGGGAAGATTGTGTCTGTGCTGAAGCATTTTGTTGTAAGCTGTGCCTCCATAATGTGGCTTTGTCAGATGATTTCTCTGTTAGAGATACTCTAAATCCTGGTTGCATTGTTGACATATTCCATGATTATAGTGGCTTAGTCCTGTGTTTTGTGAAGCAGAAATTATGCTACTTGCCTTAATGGGAGAGGCTGTAGATGAATGTTTTGTTAGGTTTCCTCACTGACACTGGTATGATAATCTTTCCAGTTTTGTTCCTGTTCTGCTAAGTGCAGCTTTAGGAGCATCCTCCATTAATTCATCTTGTCAATTCCAAAATAAAGGGGCAAAACTTGCAACTTGTTTTTGAGACACTTGTTTGAAGAAACTAAAATTGTCCATTTAAGCTATGTTGTGGGTAACGAAAAACCAGAAAGCTATACAGCAATCTTAAGGCTTCTGAACTCAGCATATTCTGACTGAAGAAATACCTTTATGGACAAATTATCAGCTTGCTTTTGAAGGTAATTCTACCAGAGTAATGTCAGGTATTTCCAAGTGAGTTTTTGTGTGCTCTTCTGAGAGATATCTTCCATAGCTTTACAAAGATTTCAACTGGGAACTTGCTCTGACCTGGATGTTAGAAAAAAGGATGTTTGTGTAGGGGTAGAGTAGATAGGTTAGTTTTCAATGCCTTTGTAGTTTCCCAGTACTACAGCTTAATGTTTTTTTGAAGTTTCTTGTCAGTGCTGTTTTTTTGGGGGATTGCTGTTTGTGTGTTAAGTGATTTTAAAAGTAATTATGTGAATAAAGACTTGTGTGGATTTTGATACAGTAGATGACCAATAGTAGCTATGATTAAAATACTCTCATTACATCCATAGTAGATAATCATTTTTGCTCAGGTGTGAAAACTGATTTAAAAGAAAATTGTTTGGATACCCATGTACTGAGAAATATCTCTAGGGAGATGAGGGTGGGCAGAAAAGAAGGTACATGAAAGATTGTTCAAATGGTACTTAAAGAAAAATTAATCCAATCTGCCAGGAAAAACTTTTTAGCCTCTAAAAAAAGGCAGAAATAACTTGAGTGGAAAATCCTTACTGATTATTTTTTCTCTCTTATCTTGCAGCTGATTGTAACGCCGTTCTTAAAGCTCTACAGCCCATTTTTCAGGAGCAGGGAATGACAGAAACAGTTCATAACTGGGAAGACCATGGTTATTTAGTAACCTACATCAATAAAAATGGCAGGTGAGTGGATTTTCTTCCTCTAGATTATGTCCCCACTGTCCTTCCTTAAAATTTTTCTCCCTCTATTGGACCTCCTGTAGTGTCGACAGGGTAAGCTATCCTTTTATCAGCCTTGTGTATGAAGTAGCTATGATAAAGCAGAATATTTATGTTTATAATCTGGACTATGTCATCTTTCAGTTGGCATATCAGAAGGTTGAACTGGTCAGTCTGGTCTGTACCACAGAATTGTGCCTTGGTCTCAGCACTAGTCCTTCCAGATGCAGGACAGCTCAAGTCCGTTCAGTGTATTTGTAATTTTTCTGACCATTAAATATGTCTAAACATGTTGGAGTCTAACCTTAGCATGTGAACAATGACAGCTTTGTGTCTCTGTCTGTATTTACATGCTGCTGTATGCTTCAAATTCTCGAGCAGCTTCTGAAGTAATTAACAGCATGATAAAGGTGGTTGGTGTCATTAGTGACACAAAAGCTGAGTCTGCTGGGACAAACTGATAAACAGAACTACATTCACTTTTTTTCCTGATGCTGCTTCACAGTTTGTGAGTTAGTTGATTTTGGTATACGTTAATCTGGTCTATTTATATGTAACTACCATGATTTTATTGCACTTCATTTTTTTGCAGTTATTCAGTTACCTGTTCTGGAAATCATTGTGGTAGTTGCTGCTTTGGAGTTGCTTGGTTTTTGTTTTTTGCTGATTGGATTTGTTTTGTTTGGTGGTTTGTTTCTGTTTGTTTGTTTGATTGGGATTTTTTTGTGGGGGGTTTCTTGGGATCCAAACTAAGGTAACAAGTAAGAGGATATAAGTAGTTCTATGTTTATCATTCTCAGTTGTGCTGTGTGAAGTTTTTTGTATATTTCAGTTACCTTTTCAAATGTGGCACTTGCAAAGTGAACAATTTTTTTTAATGATGCAGTGTTAAATGAAAATTAATAGAAAATGGTTATTGCTCTCTCTTGGTATATTCATTGCTGTCTGAACCCTGATGCATACTGGATTCATCTTCCTTGAAAATTGCTCACATTAATTTGACAACTTACTGTCTGTAGTGGAGTTAAAGTATTTTCTGTGCGTTGCCAGCCCCATTAAACTCTCAATTAGGGAACACATGCACAGGAGAACTTTCTGTGAATTTTGGGACCTCAGCAGTTTTGTTTTCTCTGGTTATAGAAAAAGCCTGAGTACCTTTTTTTTTTAAGGTACCCCTAAACAGTGTATTTCTGTTAGTGTAGTTTTGTTTGTATTTCTGTTTGATGTAGTTTCAGTTAACTTAAACAAATGAGGTTGTAAACCCATAAAACCCAACAGACTGGACAGTTAAAAAACCTTGCAAAACGAACACATTTCACAAGTTGTAAGAATGAACTGATGAGCATATGGAGGATTTCATACTAACTAAATAGGCTTTATTTTAATACCAGCAAGTTTGTCTGCACTTCATCTTAGTGCCCTAAAATATCATACACTTTTTTAGTGTAAAAATATTACCTGATGCAGCTAGGAAGAAAGTAGCCAGGGCATGCAGATTCTTCCTCTTTCCCTGCATAACAGTGTACTTCATTTCCAGCAGCAGCTTGTAGTAAAACATGGAAAAAAAGAATTGTGATGGAGGGGTAGGTATGTCATGAGCTGCTTTTGTAAGGATGGCTGGCTGCAACTTGGCACAAGTTCCCTCGAATGAGAGATGGAGTGGGGGCTGTATGTGAGTAAGGGTTTTGTGAGCATGTGCACACAAACATGTTTTTAGCCAGCCAAAGGTGGCTGAGCCATTGCAAGACAAATATGTGCAGCTGATGTAACAAGCGGGGTACTAATCCCTGGGAAAAATATTTGAGATGAGATAGTAATGTGTTGCTAAAAAGTGTCTGCACTCCAAAGTTTGCTGAGATAACCCCCATTGCCTGCAGAGGATGCCCTGTGGTGCAGACTGTGGAATTGTGGGCCCTGCCATTGACTAAACTTCGTCTCTGACGAAGATACCGTGAGAACAGCCCCACGGAGGGCTGCGCTGGTTGGACGAATTGGAGCCGATTTGGGGATGAAGACATGCCTTCCTGTTGTCGTTACCAAAGCAACAGATCCCCGTTCTCCTTTGTCCAAAGCTAAGCAAGCAAAAATCGTATGTGGCAACTCTACCTGGTCCATTTACTTTGTGATTTGTTCTGAAAAAGAACCTAATTGAGGGAGGTTCAGCTGAAAACATTTACTAATGGGGTTGTCAATATAAGGCTCTAGAGTGGGGCAGGAAATGGCTCACTTGAGCCGCTCAAGTTCTCCTCTGAAGTGGTGGGGAAGGATGCATTCCTCTTCGCTTTGCCAGCCCCCTTGCCCAAACACTGCTTGGGAAACAGTAGCATGTGCCAGAGTGGAGCTCTGTCTCTGAGTTTTGGGGTCCCAGCAGTCTAATTTTTGAGCTGTGTGTTTTTAAATTGCTTCTCGGATGATTTTAGGGACATTAAGCAGCTTGCTTTTACTGAAATGTCACTATCTTGGACTAAACTGTTAAAATTTAGGTTTAAAAAATGAAGTTTTTATCTTATTTAATGTATATGGTACTTTGTACAGTGCCCAGTATATTTCAGTGGATTGAGAAGAGTGTTAAATCTAGGTTAAGGAGAAAAATCAGTGAAGCTAATATTTGGAAATTGATACCTTCGCAACTAATACTTTGTTTTTATGTCATTACTGCTTGTGTGCAAGTAGTCTTTTGTTATACTGCATAGAGCTATGGGGGTGGTTTTTTTTTCCTTTGTGCATCTATGCTCCCTCTTTTGTCATGTTCCACCTGGAAGTTCTCAAAAAAACCCCAAAACCTGAAACTGGAGTCGTTTTTTCTACGGTAGAAGAGTGTCTTTTCTAAAAGCTTTTTTCTCCCCTATACACATATCCATTTTTAACTTTGGTGTCTGAATTCTTGTTTAGAGAAGTATAATCCTACTGGCATTTGACTTCACTGTTCACAACAGTGCAAGCTTTACCCAGTTGAATTTGGTTTGTATGTCACAGAGATGATGATGAATATGTTAACACTGTGAAGGGAGAGGGGAGTGTGTTTACTTTTTTCTTTTCTTTGTTCCGCTTTTGCTAACCACTCTGTGTGCTAGTCAGCATATTTTAAAGGAGCAGGATGAACATTCCTCAGCTCTTTGTTACAGGCTAAAATGTTGTAGTTGCCTGTGGAGT
The DNA here is from genome assembly GCA_013397115.1 of Edolisoma coerulescens. Classification (NCBI taxonomy): domain Eukaryota; kingdom Metazoa; phylum Chordata; class Aves; order Passeriformes; family Campephagidae; genus Edolisoma; species Edolisoma coerulescens. The sequence continues at coordinate 2,645,367 of VWZW01002309.1, forward strand.
TACCCAGAGTATAAGAATGGACTGAAGAATAGGAAGCAGTTGGTAGGAATCAGCAACAGCTACTGTGTCATTGGTTTAATTTTCCTATTCTGTAAAAAGAGAACTGGAATAATGGTATAATGAAGAAGTGTGATTGCCTAGTTCCTTAAGGTCCCTCAAGTACTTTGTAATTAAGATGAAGAACACTTAAAAAGAGACTATGTTTTAGGGAAACAATGTCATGCCATTTTTTAAAAATTTTACATTTTCCTAGTATAAGCAGATTTTTATTTCCGTTCTCACTGAGTAGTTTGACATGTGATGCTTTTAGTGGCAAGCTGTTTTTGAAATACTTGAACTATTGTATTTTAGAGTGACTTGAAGTTAGTCAGCAGATAAGAGCTTTGATGGGTAAAGAGGAGTTTGTAGGTACCTGTCTGTCTATCCCGCTTTATTCTCTGGATGTGTGGTGTTGGGAAATCCTTTCTTGGATATGTGGGATTGCAATGTTTCTTCCTCCTCAGTACAAGTGACTAAGGTAGGATGATACACATTTTGAGTTAGAGCTTTGCTTCCTAGTTCTGTTTCCAGCAGTTACTTCTGGATTTGTGCAGTCTGGAATTATCTGTTGACATCTGATGTTTCCTGATGTTCAGGTGGTAAGATGCAGCACTCAGTAGAGTTGTTTCTGTAGTTGACACTTGTTTGCGTACAAGCACGAGAAGCTTGAGTACTGCCTTGGAGGACCTGACAGATATGCAGATGCAGCAACAAGTGGAGCCTTGTTACAGTGGAGGCTGCTTTTCACGTGCAGATTTCCTTGCCAGATGGAAAGGAAGAGGATACCTCCTCACTGAACTTTTCTTTTTCCTCACTACTTTTATGAAATTACATGCAAGCATACACCAAAAGTGTGACAGGTGGTTTATTTTTTAAAACAGGAATTACATTTTTCAGAAAGATACGGCAGGAGGGGATAATTTTGAAGCAAACTTTTTTTCCCCTCGTTTGGATTCTCAAGTAATCTTTCCTGTATTTTCATAGGTAGAAAATTGTAACTATTATCATTGTTTTTAAGAACCTTCATCCGCATATTGAAAGAGCTGCTGCTGATAAAATCCTGCATTCATATATGTTCTGCCAAGCAGACAAATGTAAAGTGACAAAAGCCAGCATAGCCTTTGCTGTCTGCTGATTGAAGCTAGTAAGTCTTTTGTGAGTTCTGCTTTGGCCCACCACTGCTGCCTTAATACTGCTTAATACTAGACTGTTCGCTTTATTGAGTACACTTGTACTGTTGGCTGTGTGTTTGAATCTTTACAGGCATGTTAGCTTTTTAGGTGTCTGTTTTCATCCAGATACCTTACAACCAAGGTATAACCACCCTGGACCTGTATTATTGTTGAGAATTTTGAATTTCATTCAAGTTTTTCTTTTACCATAAATAGCTGAGAATATCAGCCAGAAACTTGGAACTTGCATTTTTGTCCTGTTACACAGCCTGCTGCCTGCCTTTCATCTCTTCCCCCTTGCCCCAGGTGTCAGGACCCTGCTATTCTGATAGAGGTGACAATTTGATAAAATGAATGATGGTTCTGCAGTGCTATCATCTCTGTATTCTAATGCTATCATATCACTTATAAATTTGAAGTTACAGCCACAAATCTGTGGCTGTACTTTCAGAGCAACTCTCTTCTCTGCCTCTCCTTGCCTCCTACCTCAAAGCAGAGGTAAGAACATCCTCTACTGAGGCTCTCATGGAATCCCTGGGGAAGTGAAGATGTCAGCTGTCAAATCTTATGACAGCTACATGATTCTTGTAAGAAATTAATTTAAAAGAGAACTTGAGTCATGGGACAATCATTCTGTTGCTTATTTGTGCCAACAACAACTCCTTGAATATGGAAATAAACTGATAAAAAGTTTTTCTAACAGTGAAAGTATTTCTGACAGTGTGCCAGTTTTCAGGGAATCATGTTACAGAGCTATCTTATGAACTGCATATACGTATTTCTGTCTGCAGTGCCACAGCTCTGAGGGGCTATAGACTTTACCCTTTTCACTGTGAATGGTCGTGTCCAAAACCCGCTGGAGTGACCAGTACTGCCATCTTCTGAGTTTTGCTCTTTTGTCTTTCTCTGCTTTAAAAAAAGCAACCTATCATGTAAACAGAGTCCTGTTAGGCTTTTGTGTTCCCTAGCCAAAAACCTGTGTCGGGGGACACCTAGTGAGGAAGCTCTGGGATGGAGGGAGGGTTGCTCCGGGGTGGTGACAGTCTGTGGGTGTGCGTGTGTGTGTTAAATAGAAACGCCTTTCCTTCCTGGAGGCAAGACCTGTGTGCAGAGTCTTGAGGAAAGACTCAGACTGCCCAGACCAGTCCTCTGAAGAGACCTGGGTGACAGTAGTAACACATGAGAGCTGCAGATCACTGCTGTTCCAAAGTCAGCAAGGGTGTTTTTATTCTTGAATTGCTTCAGTCAGTTTCATAATTTGATCATTTTACAGTTACCAGAAGTTATCTTCAGATAACACAGTATATTCAGGGTTTTATCTCTGACTGCAGCTAAGAGCTAAAGTTCCCAGCGCCATAGGAAAGGTGGTGTTCATATTGAGGCTGACAGTTTACAAAAGGAGCTCTGGAAGAGACAAAAAAAGGTGGGAGTGGTGGGGAGATGGGAGGGCATCTAAACTTTTTGTCACAACAAGAGTTGGTTTGTGTTTTCCTTTGGGGCTGAGTGGGGTGATAAAAGCAGACAGGCAAAGAAAGGAGCATTCAGAGAATGATACAGCTTTATCTGAGGTTTTTGTGTTGTACTAGTGCATTTCTATCCCTGAATACCCTTCCTTCTTTGTTCAACCATTCCTGTTCTCACCCCTCTTCTGCTCTTTTTTTTCGAGTGTGTGTTTTCCCCCTCCGCTTCCTTAATGTAATCCCCTTGTAGCCTTTCTGTTTCTTTTTGTATTCTCTCCTCCCTAGAATGGGAAGGATATTGCCTCTGCTACACTGTTTTCTTGTGTCCTTCCCTGCTGTCCTTAGCTCTTGTTTTGTTTCTTGTAAGTTCTGCAAGATTCGCTGTTAGTTCACCTAATGTGCATACCATGGTGAAGCCTTGCTCTTTGGTTTTTAAATGTTCCTGTAATAAATATGCAGTAGGAGTTTTGTTAACTTTGCATCTCTATTCATCAATGAGAGTTTGCTGCTGCAATTTCTTTGCTAGTCAAAGCTGTGGTTTGCTCCAGGATGTGTATTTTTTCTCACTTACAGAGTTTTACTCAGCTTTGAATGTGATCAGTGTCTCTAAATAGTTACTATAAAAAGTTTAAAAAAACAAACAATCAACAAAAAACCAAACCGCCAACCGCAACCACCCTCCCCACAAAATGAAACAGAAACACACCCCCGGAAGTGAAAAGGAAAATATAGGGGAAGGAAAGTGTCCAGTTGTTTTCTTAAGGCTTGTTTTCAATTAAAAAGCCCAAACTGAAACAACACACCTGCTCCAGCAGGCCTTATTTAAAGAACTGAGACTAGCAAGCAGCATATTCTCATTGTACCATGGTTGTTGTGGCTTAAACACCCTGTTTCACTGCCTTGCTTCCTGCTGGTTTTATCAGTTGCGTAGTGATAGGCAAGTTCTTGCAACTTTTCTCTTTGGGACTTGCAGAGGAAGACTTGAGCTGGCACTGCCAACAGTTACAGATGCTGGGGAAAAATATATGCATTTTGAATTTTAATATAATTTGTTTAGGATTTTTTTTCCTTACTCTGATTTTTGATAATAAATTTGTCATCACTGTCTCTCTGTTGTAGTTTTGCCAATTTGAGAATTCACCCTCATGGATTAGTGTTGGTGGATCTGCAGAGCTACAATGATCACATGAAAGGAAGAGAGGAAGTTGATCAGGTACGAGTGCTGCTTACTAGGATTACCTAACTGCATGGGGAGTTATAGGAGCCCCTATTTTTTTTTCAGGTCTGTCAAAGTCTATCTTGGTAAAAGATTAAAAATATTAAAGTCAGTTCAAACCTGGATGCTCACAGATGAGGAGCAGTAACACCCGTTGCAGTTGCGTACTCACGTGAGTGTGTGAATGCACACGCTCTTCTGCAAGTACTGGGCCTCGTGTTCTTTGTAAAAGTTGTAAAGATACAGCAGCCTTGGTGTTAGGGCTTGGGTCTCTTCAGCTACCCCGGGCAGTGAGGGAGAGCATGAGATGCTCAGTCTGCAACCTGGTATATTAGTGTCAGTCTTCTTTTTATTCTCTGTTCTGAGAAATGAGGAGCCTCCATACTCGAATCTTTTTCCCCGTAGAGAAAAAGAACTTAATCTTTTCTGGTATGAAGGCTCTAGACATTGGATATTGCAGGGGAAGAGGCCACTGCTGTAGCAGGAAGGGAACTTTAAAGGGTTCTCATCTTCCTTCTTTGGCTGTATTGTCCTGGAGAACAGCTAAATGCAGTGATGACAGCTGCTGTAGTATGCACATTCTTGCTTGTAACCAGGCTGAGGAGGCCAGCTAGTTACTCATGGGTTTCTAGTGTTACATTTCAAAGCCTTTTCATAGCAGGTGCTATGTTGTGTTGCCTTCCAGGTAGACTAATTTAACAGGTATTTTGCATTAAGTGATGATCTACAAATTCTACCTCTTGTTTGCTATTTTTTTCAGCTTCTGAACAAAGTAGAAGAAAGAATGAAAGAACTTTTTCATGGTAACATAAAAAGGGTGAAACGGTAAGTTTGTACCTCTCCTTCTGTACGTGGCTTGTCTGCATAGGTACTAAAGATAATAAGCAAGTTCTGCTTTGCTGTAATGCAGTCAATAGCCTGGAGTATGAAGGTATGGATGGGATATTTTTTTAGTTTCTGGCAATGATTGCATGAAATAGAGAGAATGCAACCTGGAAGCAGGAGTAGACTGCTCTGGAAGGGCTGGGCAGCCAAGGGTGGCAGGGCATAAACTGTACCGTATGGGCCAACATCCCACAGCTCTTGGAGAAGCTGAGCTGGTGATGGTGACCAGGGTGAGACCCATCCCTGTGACTGCCAGGCTGGGCTGTAGTACTGAGGCAGCTCTGGGAGTGCGCTGGGTATCAAGGATTGGCAAAAGACTTGGGCAGGTGGGATAGAGCTGCAATGCAGCTCTGGCACAGGGACCAGGGCTGAGGGTTAGAGCTCAAATGAAGCTCAAGCCCATAGAGGACACCCTGCCCTGACAAGGTTTCCTGCAGTCCTTTCTCTCACGTCTCTGCCTCTGGTGTGCTTCATGGTGCTCACTGTGGGCATGTGTGGTTTAGGGACCTGACAAGAAGATAGATATGTTTTGTAGCAAACTTTTATAGTAAAAACTTAAGGACGGAGGCTTTGCAAGCCCTCTGTCAGTTTGGATTATTTAAATTCAAGGCTATATATTAAACTTTAGGGACTCGAATTGTGGCTCATGGCCTGGTGCTGAAATAACTTTCATACTGGATGTGGCTTGTCTTTGTGGTGGCTGTCTGGCAGTGACTGATACCCTGAAGCCAGGGAGTACTTACTGTAGGCATGCACATGGTGGAAGGTGCAGCAGGTGCTAGAAGGACCATAGAAGTGAAAATGGGTTAAGAAAATAAAAAGCAAGCGTGAAATCACCTAGGCTTACTAAAGCCAAAGAGCAAACTGCAAAATAGGAAAACAGTTAAGCAGTATTAATGGCAGAAAGTAGATCTGAAGGTTATGAGAGACCACAAGTAAAATGGTGGTAATTTGAAAAGTGGTATTATACTTGAATATTGTTATTTCTGTTATACGGTTGCATGTAAAACAGAGTAGTTATCTTGCTTTACTTCAACCTGGTAAAGGCTCACAAGGTGCACAGTGTATGAACATAGATGATCTCACAGATTGATCTCTTCAATCAGTGTTTATTTAGGAGAAGCTTTGAGTCTGTTTTGATGCTGAAATGATACAGGGAGTTTGTGGAATCCCTGCGATAGGAATTTCTTAAAAACAGGTCAGCAAAACATCTGCCTGAAGGGATCTAGATCTTTTGGTTACCTTAGATGAACCTCCTGGAACAGCATATCTGACATGGATCTTGTTACATGCTCCTCAACGTCTTTTTTTGCTTGTTTTTGGTTTGTGCTTTTTTTTTTTAATTTATTTTGCATCGTTTTGATGTCAGCTGCACACACTCAGCTGCAGTAGGATGAATGTAGCTGGAGAAGTTTTTCGTGCCTTTTTGTTGTTCGGAGGTAAGGAAGGGTTGCTCTTGCTCCCACTGTGTGCCGCCATCTGGTGGCTCGCTGGGGGTAGGAAGTGTTTCTGGAATGTTGATTGGGAATCACTAGGGAATTTTGAAGAAGCTTGTGTGTGTCTGGTCTTCTGCTACACTCTCCTCTGAGGAAAAAAATACCCTTAATTCTTTCAAGTGTGTGTTGGAGATCTGATGAGCTCTGTGTCTGCATATTTTGCCTAAACGCAATGCCTTTGATCATTTGCTGTCATTTCAAAGACAGTTTGTCTTTACAGGTGAAACACTGATTTGAACCAAGATACATCTCTATGGAATTAAAAAAAACCCCTAAAACCCACAAACAACAAACCCAAAACAATCTTTGCAGATGCTTGAAGCACTTTTAAATAAAAGTAATACAGACTGTCTCAAGGATTGTGCTTATGCACTGCAGGGTGACCCAGCTCGGTTTGAAACACTGTAATAGTTCACTTTTTCTATGTATTAAAATGTCTCTCAGTACAGCTTCAGAGTGAGATCCACTTAAATCTCAAACAAATAGCATTCTTAATGGAACTGGAGATGGGAAAAGGTTTTGTCATGTTTTTTTGCCTGTATTTTGCTTTTGTATTAATTTCTAGTCATGAGCTGATTCTTCTAGAGGCTTGTATGTTATGTAAATACCATCTCTTTGAACAGAGAGAAATTCACAGGTACATTGTAGAAGTTGTACATAAAGAAGAATCATTTATATTATCTGTGCCTTAGAAAGTTATGTGTATTTAACATATGGCTGGTAGATTTATTTTATCTGTTGAGTGTTAAATGTAGCAAGTTTTCTTAGGTGCCACTTGTAAATATTATTTATTATGGTGAATCCATGGGATGTTTAAAGTGAATTTTTTTTTAAATAAACATTCTAAATTTTTGTAATCTTTTTCTCATATTATTTCTTTCTAGGTTGCCAGCCATTTTGAGGGGAGGTGTCATTGATAGATACTGGCCCACAGCTGATGGGCGCCTGGTGGAGTATGACATAGATGAAGTTGTTTATGATGAAGATTCACCTTTTCAGAATATTAAAATTCTGCATTCAAAACAATTTGGGAATATTCTTATTCTCAGTGGGGATGTTAGTAAGTATCATCTCATTTAAGGATCTCTGGCATGAAAATATCAGAAGTGTTGTTTTCTATCCTGATGTGGCAGTTTTAATAGATGTCTAAGGGTCATGGTTCTGATGCTGGAAACTATATTTATGCCTGTACACATGTATCTATTCATTTATCTTAAAGATGTTAATCAAGCTGACCAATGTAAAGTCTAGAGTTAAAAAAAATAAGATTTATTTTTCCGGAGTTAGTATCTTTGCTGCAGAAAGTGGTCGAGGAGAATAGAAGATGGTGTTCTATAGCAGAGCTTGCTCTACTCCCTTCTTTTATATGAGCTTTTAATTCTTGTTGCCAGTTCAACCTTCTGAGAGCTTCTCTTTGACAGTAAAACAAGCTACTTTGTCAGTCTTCAAAACACAGTGGAGTTCTAAAGAAGTATGCACAAGTGGGAGCTGGCATGTGTGTATGTGTATAATCCTGCTGCTCCCTTGATTCTCTAAGGGAGTTTCCTGCTTGGTGAGGTACAGGACAGCTGTATCTCAAACCATTTAGCTGCTTTTTTGGTGAACATCTTTTGACTCTTCAAAATAATAGAACTGAACTCTTAAGTTAATCAAAATAGTGACCCAACCTTTATGTGAGGGTTTTTATATGCTGTAGTTTGTGCCTGCTGACCTTTATATTTTTGAAAGTGAACTTGGGAGAAAGTGGGCTACTGTTCTTTAAAGCTGGAGACTGCTGTTTGTTGGAAAATCTAGGCAACAAAAGGATTATGCTTTGCAAAATCTTAGTTCTTATGTTGAAAAGGACTGACTGTGGTGAATGAGGGATGTTGCTGCCCAGGGATAGAATACCTATCTTCACTCTGATGGCAGAGTAATTAAGAAATTGAACTACAGCTTTTTGAAATCATTGTAAGTACCTGTAACAATTCAATTAGCTTTCTGCAACTGTCAAGAGGGCTTCTGTGCAGATGGCAGCTGAAAAGCATTATTATTGAATTCATTAGCAAGGTATTTTCTAATCCAGATAGAATTGTATTAGAAATCATCAAATGTAGTATTCAGTACTTCTAGCCAGAAATTTTCATCAGAGTTTAATATGGAGATGAGGTTTTGCTTGAACATTGTGCCAATGTGCCTTGTAGAAAGGGAAGTATGCCATTACTTATTTCCCTTCCATGGGATTTTAAAATAATACTTTGTCTCATTTTGTTGTTGTGCAGTCATAAGTGAGGTGGTGATTGCCAGGCAGAGTGATAGGATATGCCACAATGTGCTGCTGCACAAAGCTTGGCCCTTGTAGTGCGGATCTCTTGCTGCAGCTTGGGAGTGTTACTGCCTGCTTTGAAGCTAATGCTGGCAGAAGGCAAGCTGCAGGGCCCTTCAGCACCTGGGTGTTAATGGCAGTGTTTGTTTCTGTGCAGGGATCCACTGCTGTGCATCCAGGTTGCTCTTTTTAGCTGAGGTACACAATGTATTGTCAAAAATTTCTGGATCCTGTCTCTTGCAGGATGAGTCAGATAAAAACCCACTGAAGTATCAAGTTACAAAGACTTGCTCTACTACTTTGCTTCTCTTGGCACACAGTACTTCCCAATGCTGAGCTGACCATTGTTGGGTTCACATTGAGAACTGGAGAAGTCCTGTGTGGTATTCTGAGAAAAATCTCATTACTTGGACTGTCTCTGTGAGCCGCGTTCTTTCTGTAGATGCTTTTGCTTTGGTCTGTATTGTATCACCTCTGGATTAATACCAGTTAATGAGAACAACTGAAGATTTAATATTTCTCTCCAATTCTCTCTCTTCCTTTCATTCAGATCTGGCAGAAAGTGACCTGGCATATACTCAAGCCATAATGGGCAGTGGAAAGGAAGACTACACTGGGAAAGAAGTGCTAATCCTAGGAGGTGGTGATGGAGGTATACTCTATGAGATAGTCAAACTGAAGCCAAAGATGGTTACTATGGTAGAGATATCCTTTGACAAATGGCCCATCATTCATATCAACCAGAGCTTTCTGCTGATACCTTAGCTCTGAGCACAGTTACCTGTAACGTTCTGATGTGCATGAAAAGATAGGGTCTAAAGGAAATTTTTTTGTCAGCTTAGAGAGACCCAGTGACTGCATATTTGTGCATCATTATGCAACACCTGCTTTCGGGTTCCCAATCCATACAATAACTCTGAGTAGCAGTTTACATTAGGCTGGAAAGGAATGCCTCTGTCATCAGACTGATGCTTTCTCTAATAACAGAAGACAGGTCTGTCAAGTTTGTGGTTTGGGCTCACTTCTGCCTTCTTGATTCCTTCTGTATCCCTAAAGAAAGCTATAAAAAAAAATAGTGCCTAGAAGGAAAAAAATTTAATCAATAGGAATGTCAGGACTTGGTGAACTGTATTGATGAATTGACCTGTTTTAAAAATACCAATACAAATCAAGTTTTCAGCATTCTGTAGTTCATATAGTTTGGAACATAAACTGCTGTTAGCCATATGAAATGTTGATCATCCTAGGTTTTGGGATCCCTTTGCTAAGACTAAAAATAATTATTTTAAAAATGTGTAGAAAATATGTAGGTTAAAATCTTGACCTAGTTTAACTATATGGAGTTTTTAATAGCTTTACAGTTCACATTTCAGGCTTTCACAGTAATGATAACCTAAAGTATCAGAAATACTGGTTACAACCAAAAATAAGCATTTCCTAATCATCTAATTGATTCTGGAGGCCAGTATGTAAGGTTGGCTATTGCAGTATATACACCAATAGACACATCCTGTTATTCCTTTGTGAATGCCGCCTCTTTGAGAACTTGTTTCTGAAGAAGTAGAAACTGTTACCTCTATTATTTCTGGAATGTATTATGCCTTGACAAGCTTCAAACATTGACCAAATGGTGATTGACGGGTGTAAAAAACACATGCGTAAAACGTGCGGAGATGTCTTAGACAATCTGAAAGGAGAGTGCTACCAGGTAATATTTTGTTTTTCTTTCATTACAAGTAGTATTTCAAGTATATGTAGACCTAGTCTGGAAGACTGCTATGGCAAAGTTTTGGGGACATGTCTTCTGACGCAAGTTTGGAAGCATTTTTTCCTTTTGTATGACACTTGCATATTTTAATAGCTGGAATTCATATTGGAAGTATTTTAACTCTCTGTCTTCAGACTTCTAAAATTTAATGCATATGTCGCTTTTAAGGAATGTGAAATAGGAGAATGTTTGCTATGACTTAGAAATAAAGAGGAAAGAGCAGTAAGAATGTAGTGTTTACCATCATTCCTTAAACTGTTAACAAGATAGAAATGTGTATTTCTTAGTTGTTCTATACTGTTGGAAATACCTGAATTTGTAATACACATCTAACAATTATTTTTAATTTGCAGGCAAAACCCCTTAGTATCACGCTGCTATTATATTAAAAATAAAAACCCCAACAAATGCCATGCATTCCTGCAGTTGAGGTCTTTGTGCTGCATCTGACAGCACTTAAAAACGAGCCCAGGTGTAATTTGACATGTTTTTGTTTTCATTACGGGTCCTTGGATGCTGTGGCAGATACTAACTTACAGGAGTGAGCTAATAAAAACACACAATAAATTAACAGAGAAGTCACATGCTACTCTGTGGAAATCAGTGGCCCTTCATACAAATACTTTATTTTACAGTATGTTGGAACTGCTAACTGTTGTCAGCATTTGGTAGGAAGAACAGTGGTCACAGATCTAGGAAATTCAGTCCTAGAATGCCTGTGTTGTCATTGTCATAATTCCTACAAAGTTCCTCCTTTCTATATGATGTAAAAAGTTGAAAGTGGAGCCTAAAATTAACCATGTATTTAATTTTGTATTCTTTCCCCTCTTAATTTCTGTGAATCCACATTTGTTCCTTTTACCTGGTGAGTTTTAGGGTATTTTGAGGACTAGCTACAGTATTTCATTCTTATAGGTTCTAATTGAAGACTGTATTCCTGTACTGAAGAGGTATGCCAAAGAAGGAAGAATGTTTGATTATGTAATTAATGATCTGACAGCAGTTCCAATTTCCACATCTCCAGAAGAAGGTAAATCTTGCAATTTATTTTCATAAACTTCTGAGAATTTTCAGCATTTCTGTTCTTCTGCTGCATAAGTTTGCAGCATAAATGCTTTCATTTTTTCCATTTAAAAAGCAAATCTGAGAGGAAAAAAAGGTAGTAAGACATCTGGTTTTTTTAAAATTTTTTTTTGAATATTAGAAAAGGCTAGCAAGTGCATAGCACTCTTTTTAATCTCTTATTCCAGAATAATATGAACTCATGTAGTTCTTGAGAAGTATTTGGAGTTCATACTCCAGTAAATTTTCCTCACTTTGTAATTTATTGGAAACTTCTGGAAAATTCCTGTGAAGGAAACCAATAATACTCCTGCCATCATTGCCACTGCGTATGGTTTGCATTTGGTTTTCTTTAATCCAGGCTTTATTTTTTTGAGTTTTTTTCAAGACTTTGCAAGTCTTGAATATGTAATAAGTAAACAAGCCAATAATGTGCTGTTCTTCAATCACTCCCCATATGCAGATTCCACATGGGAATTTCTACGGTTGATTCTTGACCTCTCAATGAAAGTCCTGAAACAAGATGGAAAGTATTTCACACAGGTATGATACCTGGATGTAATAAAGTACTGCTTTATATATATGTTGCAATTTGCATTCTTTCAGTTAAAAAAAAAAAAGACAAAACTACCCAAAAATCTGCTACAATCTGTTTTTCTCCCTTTAATGACTTATCAGGCATTTTTGCATGGAAGTTAGGTTTTGCTAACTGACTTGTCTTTTTTTTCATTATTTCAGCTGAATATGTAGCACTTTTGTCTGGAGTTTAAAAGCATAATTTTAAGACTCAGCAAGGCGTACTACAGAATATTGCAGCTAAACAATTCTTTGAAAAGCAGAACAGATGTACTTTATGAAACATGTTTTTTAAGCTCATGTCTCCAATTGTAGAGTGTAAAACATGAACATTTATCATTCATTAAGGTGTAAGAGTTTGATGTAGGTGCAGGGGGATGAGAAAATTAATATAGCCACCTCATAGATAATAGATAATAGAATTGTGGTATAGCTTTCAACTGACAGTACTTTATGTAATCCTGGTTTTGGAATGCCACAAAGCTGTGTGCAATCATACAAGACTGTGACAGGAGCCAGCAGATGGTTGAGTGAAGTCTAAGTCTCTGAAGTTGTATTTCTTTTGTCATGCTCATAAACTAGTCTTCTGATGTGTGGAGAATCTAAGTGCTGTATTTTGGAATAATATCCTTAAGCTCTGAAATATAAAGAAATTGGTTTATTGTAAAATTGTGCAGGTTTACTAAGAAATGCAAAACTTGTGGGATGAGGTTTCTGGCAATTCTAATATGCTGCTCTATTTTAAAATGCTGTGGTTTTATAGGCAAGAGAAATTATCTTGTGGCTGAAATATAAGATACGATTAACATGGTTGTACCACACTGTAAATTTTAATGGCATTTCTGTCCTGTTAATAGTGGAAATACTTATGGCAGACTTTCATATCAAAAGGACACTAAATCTTTTGGAAACAGAGCAAGTTGTTGTGTTGGCAGTTGCTGTACTTATACCATACACAGTGAGACTTGCTGGCCTTGCTGGAATGAAGGTAAACTTATGTCTGGGGACAGGTTTTTTTGGACTTTGCAGAAGGACTCTTGAGAAGAAGCTTGTGCTGAAAGCTGGAATGATAGCTGAGCTGTAGCCAGAGGACAGAAGGGTTGTTTTGTGTCAGCTGAAATCAGTTGAGGTGGAGACTAGTGCAGCCCCTGCTGCCTGTCCTGTCCTCATGGGAGGAGATTAGTCAGCTCTCCATCGTCTGCTTGCACAGAGAGAACGGACAGCAGTCCTGAACCAGCCCTGGTGGGTTTTGGCTGTTGTGAAATGATGCAATATTATATTTTGTGGTCCCAAAGCAACAAGGTGGTATATGGCAGGATGGGAAAGAAACAATATTAAAATTGATGTGGCTTAAAATTGGACTTACGGCTAATGGGTAGCCAGTGAAAGGGCTGGAGTATAGAAGCAGTATTCTCTAGCAGTTCAGTCTTCCTGAAGGTGTTGAAAAAAGGACAATTAATACTGTGGCAGACAGCTATCAGGGCTTTTGATACATCATTCGATGGTGCTTGTAGCCCTTTCCCAGCTGGGCCTGAAAAAACAAAATAATCCTCTGTAAAAATGGAATAACCCTCTGTATTGTGTTTATGTGACCAGGTTTAGGAAGTGGTGAGGGCTCCCCCATGTCTGACAAAGCCAATGCCAGACTGCTTCAGGGTGGATCCACTACTGGCCAAAGCTGAGCCCATCAGTGACTGTGGTAGTGCCTTTGGGATAAGATTTTTGAAGGGCTAAAAGTTGCTGCAGAACAGCAGTTGCAGCCAGAGAGGGAAGTAAGAATATGTGAGAGAAACAGCTCTGCAGACTCCAAGGTCAGTGGAGAAGGAGGGGCAGGAGATGTTCCAGGTACCAGTGCAGAGATTCCCCTGCCACCCATGATGAAGACCATGATGTAGGAGGCTGTGCTTCTGCAGCCCTTGAAGCTCCACAGGGGAGCAGAGATCCATCTGCAGCCCCTGGAGGCCTCCATGCTGGAGCATGTGGATACCTGAAGGAAGCTGTGGCCCTGTGGGAAGCACACACTGGAGCAGGCTTGCTGGCAGAACTTGTGACCCTGCAGGGGACCCACGTTGGAGCCATTAATGAAAAACTGCAGCCTGTGGAAGCATTCATGCTGGAAAACTCCATGGAGGGCTGTCTCCCATGGGGGCAGACCCCATGCTGGAGCAGAGAAGAGTGTGAGAAGGAAGGAGCACTAGAAGTAATATGGGATGAACTGACCACAATCCCCATTCCCCATCTCCCATGAGCAGCAGGGAGGAGGTAGAGAGTTTGCGAGTAAAGTTCACCCTGAAAAGAGAAAAGAGGGGTAGGGGAAGGTGTCCTTAAAATTTGGGTTTATTTCTTACTATCCCATTCTGATTTGATGAGGAAATTGAGTTTAACACCAAAGCTGAGTCTGATTGCCTGTGATGGTAACTGGTGAGTGTTCTCTCCCCATCCTTATCTTGGCCCATGAGCCTTTACTATATTTTCTCTCCTCTGTCCAGCTGAACAGGGGAGTGACTGCGTGTCTTTTGTGGGAACCTGGCATCTGACCAGGGTCAACCTACCACACCCTCAGACTACTCAATAGTATGGTCATAGGATGAACAGACTATTGGTGTGCTCTGAAGACAGTCAGCTGTCTATAACGTTGTTTTAATTATTTAAACAAATTTAAATTCAGTTAAACTATCTGAGGCTGGCTACTCAGAGTATTGGGTCAGAAGTTCAGACATGACCACTACCAACTTTGGCATCTTAGTCACACACTGGGAACTCGTAAGTGATTTTGAATGCTCTGTTGTGTTTGCTGTTAAATGCCTGTGGTTTTAGCTCTGTGCATTAACATTGGGAATTTAAGTTACTTTTGTTCCAGCTATCTACTTTCAGGATGCTTATGTTACACAGCAGGCCTTGCTGAAGACATCATGTGCCTTTTAAGGCAGTTGTGTTTTTAAAATGCAGGGCTCTGTGTGCCCCCCAGTCCCTTCTTTGCATTTTGGTTGTCTAAACCAAAAAATATTAAATATAATAAAGAAAAGTGACTGAGGGAATGTCCGCTTACTTGTTTGAGCCTCATCTTTGCTATGATGAGGAAATGTCCCATAGGAAAAATGCAGCATAAGGATTGTTGTCCTGTGGACTACTAGCCAGTAATTGTAGTTGTTTCTTCTGCCTTGGTGTTATGTTGTACTAACATTGAAAATTTCTGTTCTTTGTAGTTTGTAGCCTGTCCCCTTGCACCCTGAACAGAATCATGTGCATCTAGTTAGGATGTCATTTATTTCAATGTGGAAGAAATGCTTTACCCAAAAGTGGAATTGTGTTCACAGAATGCCATCCTTTCACATACTGTATTGGTGCCTGACTGTCTAAATGCCACTGCTGGGAAAAATAAAGAGAAATGCTCATCGCCTCTTCATTGAGCTCTGCACAAGTTTTAGAAAATGTTCTGATCTGCACATGAATTTTCAGCAGGCAGGGTCTAGCGCTTTCTAACTCCAGATGGATATAGTTTATCTGAGATTATGAAAAGAATTATTCCTGGCATGCTTCTCTAACACACCTGATGGTTCCCTCGGGATTCCTTCCTTGGTGATCCTCAAAGCGGTCTCCAAATGCTGGTGCAGAATGTCCTGTCACCACTAGGTGGAGGCAGGTAACCGATATTGCCTGGCAATTTATTAACACTCACCGAGTTTCTGCCGTAGAAGACTTTCAGACTGTTAATTTGTATTCCTAGGGGATGTAAGAACTTATGTGGCCAATTTTAAGATGCAAGAGGGAGTTATTCCTTTTTTTTCAGCCCTGGAAAGATATAAAAGGGAAGTTAATGGATGTCATTCTCTGCTGCTTTAAGTCTGTGTCTAAGTGTATTTGGGGACAAATGCCTCCATACTTTCTCTGTGCAAATAGTAATCATGGCTTAGAACAAAAACTTGTACGAGTAGCAGCCATGCTTTACGTGCCCTTGCTCTTCTGGCTGCATCATCTGTATTGAGTGTTGCAGCCTACACAGGATCTGCACAGAGACATGAGCTTTAGGGCCCTTAGCCTGCAGAACTTGCAAATCTGCCTATAGGTTTAAGACTTGAAGCTTGTTTGTGAAAACTTCCTGTTAAACATAATCCCAATTCAATAGTCATATGGAATGCTCTTATTTTCATTCTTCTTCTGAAGCTGGTGCTTTGAAATGTTTAATGATATGACACAGTATGATATGATATGAGGCCATGTCTGTGAGGTGTTCGGTGTTACCTTCTCCAAGGCAGAGCTAGTTAAGAGATACAGGTTCCCAGCCATCACAGTGGAGAGAAATGTGAGTTCGTGAGGGTGTAAGACCTTGGCATATCCTGAAGTGCAGTTTCATCTCTAATATACCTTCCCAGAATCTTGTTTCTGAACACATTAGGTGTTTTTGCAGTATTGGACTCTTATAGTATGATTTTTAGATGGCCCAAGTGATTTCTTTCAAGTGAGTATGTATACTTGTAGATATCAGCATATGTTTGTGGCTTTTGGTTTTCTGAACCATCACTCTCTTGTGCCTTCGAAGTAGCACGTGAGGATTGTCCCAAGAACTGTGAAACCATGGTCTAGCAGATGCAGAGACTAATTGTAAGGTTCTCTCTGAGTGTCAGTGGATTATGTGTAGCTAAGAAAATGCCTTTTTCTGTGCTAAGTTTTTGTTCTGTTGATCTAATCTTTTGAGGTTGAGAGGGCTATCATTTTCAGCCTGTTTATGAAGTGGAACCTTTAAAAATACCTCTAAACAGGAATATGTGACTTCCTGGTTGGGGTCACTCAGCCCAGGCAGGATAGAAAGTCAGACCACTCACAGGTTCCAGTAAACAGCACTGACCTCTGGTGCGAGGGATCATGTGTCTCCCACACAAACATGTGGCCCTTCACTGAGCTGTCTCTTCCTGGCCACTCTCTTATACAGCCCTCTAAATGTCCAGACAATCATCATGTTGCTCCATAGTTAGGCTCCTTTTTTTGGCTGCTATGTGGGCTTTCTAATTAGCACTTCCAACAAGGGAGCAAGATTCTCCATGACTGAACCATGAAAGGAGGCTGGAAGAATGGCTGTATGTCCCTCTGTGATGCTCTGTGATTTCTTGGTAGTTTGAGAGACTTTAAGGAACAGACATTTTCATTTCCTTTTGTTACTGGGAGTTCAGCTTTAAATTAATTGATCTTTTGGCCAGTGAAGGTACTTACGGTCAAGTTTGCCTCCATTATCTCCTGAACAGCCCTCCCTGTCCCCTAAAACCTAAGCCTAGCTTTGATGATAGGTGTTTCATGATCAGTGTCTCACTGCTTATTAGTCACTCTGAAGTAAGGAAGGACAAAACTGAAACTCGGCCATGTCCAATTCTGGCACATTATTATAAAACAAAAATAGAAACCCATGTTAAAAAAAAAAATTAAACTTCTCTGGCATGCAGTCACAGACAAAGGTGTCCACTGACAATGACATGTAGGGTAAGACATGTAAGAAGTGGGAAAGTATGGAACAGGGACTCTTTCACCTGCTTTCAAGTCACTGCTTTACTTTGTGAAGGTTGGAGGAAGCATAGTGCTAAGTTCAGCCTGTAGCCGGTTGATGGACACATCCCCTTTATAGGTGGGCAGAGTTACCTGGAACTTACAGGGTTAATTTAAACAATTTTTGGTTTTGCTAGTTATTCTAAGGAATGTTTTTTGTTTGTCCAGAACCATATTTGTTATTTAAATGTGTTATGCATTGTGCTGTAGAAACCTAAAAACTAAACCCATGGATCTACAGAATGTATGCCTTGTGAGAGCCCAGAAAAATTGATGTTGGGAGACAGGCATGAGCTGTTGAAGTGAGTGCAAGCACTGAGCAGACTCAGCATGGAAAAGCTGTGAAACAGTTCAGAAGTCACCTGTCTTAAACAAGGTCTTGCAGATAAAGATTTGTTAATATCAAAGTTAAAATTCAAGTACTTTTCTGTCTGAAAGATGCTTCTTAAGGAGTAAAAAAAATTCATCATTCTCCTAGTTCTTACCTGTCAAATTGTTTGATGTGGAACAGAGATTAAGTAAGGGGGGGTTAGGCAGAGGAGTTCAGTAGGGTTTTGTATATGTTGAAAATTTGACTGAACCCTGTGGGAGAAAAAAGTGATTTTGCTTATTTCCTTTTGAAAACGTATAATTAGTGAGTCATCTGCTTTAAAGCTTATTAAACAACGTTCAGTATTAGCTATTGTTTGAGTTATATGGTGTCTGTTCAGAACAAACAATGCATTGCTCTACCACATAACTCTTCATTAGGCAGTGGGAGTTAAAGTGAACGCGGGTTATTAGACTGATCTCTGCACTGCATTCTGGGCTAGGTTCCCTGTGGCACTTTAGTGATACTAGAACATCTAAGTGTGATTGACACTGTTATTAACACTGTAGCCTTGGTTGATAAAGCTGGTCAGGTTTTAAAGAAAGGTGTTAATAATAGTGATTTTTCAATAACTTTTTTGAAATAAGCCTTAAGTTTTGTAGAATTGATTTGTGGAATGCTTAACTTTGTGTTGAGTAAAGCCAGATAGTTACAAAGAATAATAACTATGCAGAACTATAAAATCCTGTGGTGTTTCTCCAGAAGAAAAAGGTTGATAGAAGAGCCAGGTGGGTTGTCTGAATCTTCAGGCAAGATCTTGATTTGGAAATTGGGGAGTTGTGGGTTTGAAAAGCAAGAATTGTTTCTTGGTGTGTTCATTGCTCCTGTAATTTGTTTTCCATGGTGTCTGCAGTGATTTGTCTCTTGCTAGAAAAGGGAGAAATGATGAAATACTGAAGCGACAGTCTGGGAAACTGGATACTTCTCTATGATTGTGTATCCTGTTCAACTTCCTACGTAATAGTGGTATGCTCTGTAAATTACCTAGCAGTGTTTCTATTTATGACTCAAATTACACGCACAGGTTGTTTTTTAGTTTCCTTCTGCATTCAGTCCAATGTTGAAACAAAATGATATGTTTGGTAAAGGGCAGCTGAACCAAAAGAACCCGCCACAATCCCCTGGATAATGACAGGTTACTAAACTGTACTGCAGCAGTCTGTTCATTGTTGTGCTCAGTAAGTGTTAGTCTTCTACCTTTTTACAAATCTCATTTGTTTTCTGATACCCAAACCCAAATATGAAAAATTCCATATAAAGCATGTCACTTTCCTTTACCAAATAAACAAGTACAGGTTTGTTAGTGCAATATGATCAAAGTTGTAATCAAACATGTTTTACGCAAGTTCTTTTGAAGGAGGGCTTTATCAAATAGGATTTTTTAAAGATTGTAGAATGATAGAGTGGAGTCATAGGATTTCCTGGCCTGGAAGGGGCCCACAGGAGTCATCAAAGTCCAACTCCTGGCCCTGTACGGGACAACTCCAAGAATCACATCATATGCCTGAGGGCATTGTCAAGATAATGTGTTAAGATTTTTTTAAGTTGAGGCTTTCTTCTCCACTTGTGAAAACTTGAGCACAATCCAAAAAAAAAAAAAAGTTGAGCAGGATGCAAAATATTCAGAGGAAGATTGGTGGAATGAATTCTCTTTTCACTTCTTCTGGAAATAGAAATGTTTTAAATACACTGTGAAAAAATCTTACCAGTAAGAAGTAGGAAAAATAATATATATCCTAAAGTCAGAATGTACCTTTTACACTTTGAGTCTAGTTATCATCTGATGTTGTTACATGGAAAAATAAATGTAAATGGAGCTGTTTAGAAATACTGATTTCAAATGTGACCTCTGCTTGTTTTGGCCTCTTCTTGTTGTATGTTTTAAAGAGCACAGATAGTACTTGTTCAAATTCATCTTAGTTCCTTGCTTTGTGAAAATGAACTTTCAGTTGCATCTGTGTGCATGTAATCATTTTAAGGCCATTTGAAAACATCTGGGAACACCAGTAAGAAGAACACCACCCAAGAAGAACACAGTAAAATGAATCTTTCTTAAAGACTGTTCTGGATTTAGAAGCTTCACAGTGTGTTAGCAGAGCAATACAATATGTGAAATACAGGCAGTCAGACACTTAGGAAGCGTTGAGTAAGTCCTGGTTCCTGGGGTCCTCATTTCAAGTTAGATGTCCTAAAATATTGAATAAGCTGTGACTGTAAAGGAACTAATTTTTTTTCATTAGATTAGCTTTTTCTTATTGAACCATCTGCATTCTTTCCGTCAGGTGCTGGTTACACATGTTATTGAAGGGCAGGAAGGAACAAGATACTGCATTCAATGATCAGTAAAAAGACCCCCAAAATAATGTATGGGTACACACAAACACTTCCCAAAGTCATTCAGAGCAGCAGGAGGATCCTGCCACTCCATAGGTGGAGGCTGTTGCTTTAGACTCTTTCTAACATGTAACTTCTGTGCCTTGCATTTCTTGCCATCATTTTGTGGGGCTTTGGCTCTTGTGCCAGATTGTTAGGAACTGTGTATTCATTAACATGAAGATTTCCTTTTTGTTCTCCTTTTTATCTTCTGTGGCAAACATTCCTTCACTAGAAGTGGTAAAATGTGTGGGGAAGCTGAGGATTTTTATGTTGAGAGTTACTCTGGAAAATGCTAGTTAATGCTTCTGTTTCCGCTGATCAGAAATCAGAAATGGAAAGCAGGGTTTGTGCTAGATCAAGGTAAAAGACATATGTACTACATGCTAGCAAACCCAGCCATTAGGGGAAGATGGGGACACGCATCTCCTGAAGATCTCATCCTGCCCTGTGTATGGCCAGGTTGGCACACACTGTGTGGGCAGTAGAGAGTCATAGTCATGAGATAACCTGCTGTCGATGTGCAGTGTTACAGCATAGTTGGTTTATCATGTTTGGGGCCTATAGGTTGAGCTGAAAATTCCTCAGGAAGATGGTGGAGGTAGAAGACCACAAATCGATTCATTTGGCTGTCAGTGTGCCAAGGGCCTTTAATAGTATCTCCACCTTGACCACAATCACAGAAGGTATTATCTCTGTGCTGTGCCACAGCAACAGTACACTTCTTTTTGGTGAGTCTTCATTCAGTGCCTTGTACCTGGAAAAAAACAACCTGAGTAAGTTGTGGACCATGCAGTGGTGACTGTATTCAACTTCACTTGATTTAAGATTAGTGTCCAGATAACTTGTATTTGCCACACTCCTAAGACCGTTGAATTTAAGGTTGTGAAGTATTTCTTAGCCTACTCAGTTATGTAGGCAAGAAACTTGACAAAGTTGGATTTTTAAAATTGAACTTACACAACTGACTTTTATTGCTTTGGGTAGTTGGTGTTTGTTCAGTCTGGTGTTCTGTGAGCTAACTGTTACCACTAAATCTTCAGACGTGTTCTCCAGGATATGGAGAATTCAGTCTTCTAATTAGAGCTTTCTCCATGTGGGAATCCCAAGTATACATTGCAGTAACTTCTGCTTCTTATTAATACTCAGCCTGGGTAAGGTAGTGCTTGCAAGTAAGAGTTGCTTGGGGGGGGAGTTGGGTGGGTTTTTTTGTTTGGGTTTTTTTTTGGGGGGGTGGGTATTTGATTTTTTGGGGTTTTTTTTTGTTTGGGGTTTGTTTTTTTTGTTTTGTTTGTTTGCTATAATTCCTCACTCTTTGTAATCCTCAATGTGTTTGTGTTCCAAGAATGATATGTTTGGGTAATACTGTTTCACCCCTAAGACAAAAAAAATGTATCGTAGGAATCACTTTTTTTCAGAAGCATGACATGTGGAAACTCAAGACAATGTAGCCCACAGCCAGAGAACTTCTGTATAATTTGATGTATTTTGTCATATTGCTTTGTGGAAGAATCTGTTTAAAATTAATAGGCTGTAGTTTTTTAAATACTGTGTTTAAGCACTGTAAGATCTAGGCAATGTTAAATAACTGAGAAAATCTGGACGTTGTAATACTATTTACTAATACATTTAAGCAATCATAAAGAAAATGGTTATGCAGTAGATGTTATAGGTAAACAACACATGGTGGTCTGTTTTAACTGGAAGCCCTCATATAATGGTTCCTTCTGCTAATGAGAATATGGATAATCCCCCCATACTTACCCTTTCTTGAAAGGATACAAATTGTTGTTTGCTGTAGGGAGAATGAAGACAAGCTGTTCAGTGTTTGCCTTGTAAATATTAAATATTAAGAACAGCATGTATCTGGTTCTAAAGTATGTGGGAGCCTTGCAGTAATGTCAAAATGTATATATTCATCTGAAATTTTGCTCGTTTGCTTGATTGTGACTGGGACTTTTTTTTTCTTCAGGGAAACTGTATCAATCTGACTGATGCCTTGACTCTGTATGAAGAACAGCTTAGCAGGCTTTATTGTCCTGTGGAGTTTTCAAAAGAAACTGTGTGCGTTCCCTCCTACATGGAATTGTATCCTTAAAGACTGAAGAAGACTGAAGAGTGTGTATTAATAAATCAAGCAAGCATAGATTTGGTTAGAGGTAATGAACTCAAGCAAAAAGGCGGTTGTGATTTAAACACTTAATTTTTTTTTTCATAGTAAATGCACTACCGCAGTTTTATTTTGAGGATAGTTGTAGGGATTGTTTTCTAAAAGTGCTATAGATTCACAGTTGGTGAAATGATCAGCACCTTTCATGAACAGGCTGTGTTTTTGTTAATGTTTTTGAGTGGTGTATATGATGTAGGATAAACTGTATAAGAGTAATGCTGCCTGGGAGTTCTGACAAGGCTGTATCTTGCTTTCTTTTTTTCTTTCACAAAAATAAGAACCTAACCACACAGATTAGCATGATCCAGATCTTTAAATATTGTCTGACAGATCTATTCTTGAACATATGGCTCAGACTTGATTTTTAGGAATGGGGAAGAGAGTGATACCTAACAATCATTACTAGTTCGTGTTACTGGAAAAAAAATACTCCCAAGTGGAGGGATGTGCATATTGTCAGCAGCATCCCATTCTTAAAAATAATCCTTCAGAATTTCTTCAATTTGTGGGTAACAGGGAAGTTATATAAGGAGCTAGAAGTTTAAACTTCAAGCCCTTAGCTTGAGAGGGGCCTTTTGATCTGCTGTAAGGTGGTTCTGCTGGCTGCATTTTGCCTTGAGTGTTTACTGCTTTTGTGGGATCTCCCTGGAAATGTTTCTGCAGGGTGAAGCATGCTGTGGCTGTCTCTGACAGGAAACATCTTTCCAGGATCTGCTTATTCATAATACATTAAGCACGTGATGCTGTGACAGCCTTTCTTCTGTTGTGTGTGTTCATTTTGCCTCCCTTCTGTGTCTCTAACCCCGGGAGTGTTCGATGCTGCAGCTTCCATACTGACCCCTTACTGACTCCAGACTGACTATAGCCAGCTCCTCCTGCTTGTTATTGTCGTGAAACTCAGATTTGACCTCGCATTTTCAAGACAAAAGAATGTGATGGATATAAAGATACTTGCCCTTCCAGCTTACAGTTTCAGAGAAACCGGTTATTTTTGCCTTTACAACTGCCAGGCTTTACTGGAACATGTATGTACTTTGAAGAGTAGGCATCCTTGAACTGCTGAGTCAAAAAGAGAATCCAGGGGGATTTCACTTTTGAGTGTTTTGCCTACCCTTTATGAGCTACCAGAAGTTTTCAGAATTTAAATATAAGTAAAAAGAACAATATTTTAACTGTGTACTACAAATGTTGCCTTTTTTTCCTTAACTGCTTATTTTCTCCAGATGGGTATTCTACACGATTTGGAAGAAACAGACTGACATCTGAACATTAAGATTCTTTGAGATTATCCTAAGTGTACATGCTGCATGGAGCATATAGGCCTGCCACATGCTGCATATTGGCATCTTGAACCTTTAAATTATATGCTGTAGATGATCCTGAAACTTAGTCATGCTATTGATTGTGAATTCTTTAAATGTTTTTTTATTATTATTTTAATTTAAAAGCAAATGGAAAATGTATATTTTGATGAGCTAGGGTGTTATTTTTGAAAGTCAACTTAAAGATGAATAAGCAGCAAAACTATATAGCTGCTGACTGCACTGAACCTTTAGAATGTGATCCTTTTTATTTTTTGTAGATCTTCACAAATTGATTAAAAAAGACATCTTTAGCATTTCATCCCTGAAGGGTGGTCCATGGAGTTTTTGTTGGTTTTGTTTTTCCAATAGATTTTTCATCTATGGTGCTTTCTAAAAATGGGAGAGGTTTTTTGTGTGGTTTTGGTTTTTGTTTGGTTTTTTTTTTAATGAACACTGCAGTGCTTCCATATAGACAAGGGCATAACTAAAAAGAAAACAAATCTTGTGAGAGAATACCCCAAGTCCTTTGTTGTGAAGGGAAGAAAGCCAGTCTTAAATTTTTATTTACCCTAATTTCCTTCATCATTGCTGTAATCTCTGCAGCAGAAGAATCTTTGGCCTTTTACATCCTGGAATTCTTTAGTTGCTGCCATATTTGATTATTTGGATTTTGATATGGATTTAACAATAGGTTTGTACTGAAGCATGAGGATCAAGGCTGGGTTTTCATTCCACCACAGGGCAAGAAATTGAGTGTAATGAGGTTCTTGTGGGCATATCTTCTCTCCAGCCTTATGGGAAGCACTAGATTTTTGAAGTAAAGGTTGGCTTAGAGGATGAAGAAATGTGGGTGTGATGTGGTCTATCTTTATGTGCACCTGTACTGAATGTTTTGAGGCAAGTATATGGGTGCTTCAGTAGGGTCAGTGCTGGTTGTATTGCCACAGATGGCCCATATTGTGTGAGGCTCTTGCTCAGATTCACTTGCAGTGTAAAAATCAGTAGAAGCTGGGGTGCGTTGTAGTTCTGTTCTGAAAGAAGATGCATTTTTCTTTAGCAGTTTCTTATGCTGTCAAAAGTTATATTTTTGTAAGAGTTTGCTATGTATTGACTAAGATATTTGTGTTTAAAAATCCCACTTGAGGTAGGAAGGATATGACTATTACGTGCATTTTTTACTTTTCCAAAATAGAATAAAAAGTGCACTATTTCTCTAAACACTCTAATCCTGAACAACGTTTCATTCAACACCCAGTATTAACATTTTCTTAGTTTTATTGGAGAGAGTTGATTTGCCCCCTCAAGATACTGTTAATGAAAACAAACCAAACAAAAGCTGTCCTTTATATTCTTAAATCATACATAAAGACAAATTTTATTGCATCCCACATATATAAATTGTTCATGGAATCTGAGTAGCCTATGCAGAATTCCAGACTGATACTAGAAAAGTTGCAAAAATTTGCGGTTTCTTTGGTCTATAATTGGTCTAAAATTGTTAAAATGTTTTCAGTTTGGAGAGCCAACAGGAGCATTTTTCAGTCTTACTATTTTAAATTATCACAGTTAATGTTAATTCTTGGATATAAACAGGGCACAGTTCTTCCATGGCCTACAGCTTGTAAATCACTAAATACTCCCGAAGAACAGAGCTTCCCTCTAGATAGAATAAAGTTTCCTGCATTTCCCTGAGTGTTTTAGCTCTGTTGTAGGCATCCCAGAAAATACCTTGATATTATTACCTATAATCTAGTAGAGACTCTTCATTTATGATCCAGGACTGCAATCAGTTTATTGTCTAGCTGCAGATGAATGCAGATATCCTATAAAAAGGTGTATCCATGACTTTGCAAGCATGAATATTTCCATTGGTTCTTAGTGTGGTTACTCACGTAGGTGAAATGAAGCACACAGGAACAGAGCTCAGAGCATCTGTGTTCCTGGGTGAGCTTGGCAGATGTAGAAATCAGTCACAACAAGTGGGGGTGGTTTGGCTTTTAGCAAGGAAACTTGTGAACTGGAAGATAACTTAATCTGCTTGCTGTACCAGGGCTTGTACCTCCCTTTAGCATCGCTGCACAGGGAGCTCCTGGATGTGCAGGGATGTTCTGTAAAGATTCCCAGAACGACCAGGGGACCTGAATTGCATATTAATAGCTGGGAGGCAGCAGTGCTTGCAAACTTTTCAACTGATAGGGTATGAAGAGAGTTGGAAGAATTTTTTTTTTTCTTTACCTTTTTTTTTAAAATGTAGTGTTTTGGAGTGTTAGATGCAGTATAAAGCAATTCAGCAAACACTGAACATTATATTTTTTTAAGTTGCTGAATTGATTCTGAGCAAATATATACACACTCAGTCTTTATTTATTTGTTGCTGTAGTGTAGATTTTTTTAAAAGAAAAACAAGTCTCTGTGTTAGAATTTCCAAATGCAAACTGCTATAGCTGATCAGTTTTGCATGTTTAAGGCCAGTTGGGAAGTAGCTATGATTGCTGCACCATGTATGCAGACAGTTCCCAAGATTTGGTTAACATTAGAAGTTTCTTAATTATTCTTTGCACTAAATGCTGCTTCCACCTAGAAGTTACTGATTGATAGTAGTTTGTGCAAGGAGAAACTGCTGGCATTGTATCTACAGCATCAGTGCAGTGCACATGTTAAAATAAAGGTACGCTATCATTACTTGTGTGTTTGAATTGTTAAATCCATTGTGGATTCAGTGTTCAAATGACAGAATTGATGGGTATGATGCTTCCCATTGTACCTCCTTTTTCCTTGCTGCATAAAGGTACTTCATGGTCCTTCTATTGAGTATCTTTTCTGTCTCAGATTAATAAATTCAGTTATTTTCCATGTAATAAATGCTCAGATAAGATACTCTGTGGTATGGAACAGCACACTGATATTTGTAATGGGGGGAATCACTTGAAGCTTCAGTGATATTTGCCTAGAAAGAGTTAATTTTCTGTGTAGTGTTTTAGATGTGAATTCTTTGGAGGTCTCTAAGTGGAAGTTTGAGGTTTTTCTGCTAAAGCAGTAAGTTGGCTTTAGGTGACTGTGTGACTCATTGTGTGGCACAGAGAAAAGACAGGCTCAGGAGAAGTCAGTGTTTCATTGAGAATGATGGAAACTGGCACAGAAGTTTAGGGAACAGAGAGAAGAGCATGAACAGGATGGGCACATCAAAGAAGTTATTAACCTTTCTGAATCACACCCCAGAATAATGCCATACAATGGAAGAAAATATAGATAGATTTACATGAATTCCAGCTAACTGGAAAGGAGAAGTATTTGCATCTGCATTAAGTACAGTGATAGCAGAAGGCTTGATAGATTGGAAAAAGAAAGGGGAAGCCTTAACTTTGTGAGGGGAAAAGGTCTCACATATAGACTGAGGGTAGAATAAGGAGTAATTTTGGAGCGCCTACATGCATGACAGGGAAGAAAGGTATCTTGCTTTTTTAGTTTTGCTGTTTGAGAGTTTGAGGTGTTGACAGCTTGCTGGAAGGGAACAAGGCGAGGGGATGGATGGGTGAGAGGAAGAGAACTCAAATTCTTATTTTAATTGAGGTATAGGAGACTGCAGATTATGTTGCCTGTGGGTAATAGGAGAAAGCTGACAAACTTTGCCCACAGAGAGAAGAGTAGTTGGAGTCATTAGAGATGCTGAGGGAGCAAGTGAGAGAAGTAGCAAAGTAAGCAAGTGCTGCAGTGATTAATAATAGCACTGAGCAGCTTAGAAGTGCCTTTTTGAAATGTGGAATGCTTTAGGAAGCAAGGAATGAGAAATGTGGAATGGGAACTCGGAGGATGTGAGGAAGTTCAAAGAGTGGTCATACATTGCAGTGAACTTGAGCTTCAGAGGCAGAAGTGGAGAAGGTAGAAAGAAGGAAAAGAAAAACATGAAATGAACTTCATAATTGGAAGTGTGATGAGAAGTATTCCTGTGCAGTGTCAAGAGCAGAAAGGATCTTAGGGGCAAGAGGCATTAAGATGGAAAGGAACGGGGGAAATGAGCCAGGAGGAGGAACTAAGAAACAGGACAGCACAACAGATGTGGTGTGGGGATTTGGGGAACACATCTGGACATACAAAAAAGGATGCCAGTCACACTGCCCAGCCTGTCCTCTGATGCTACTGGACAGAGAAGGAAGAGAAATTGGAAACATTTGGGTTTGTTTTGTTGTTGTTTTTTTTTAACTGAGTAATGAGTACAAGATGTCTTCTAAGTATTTTAGAAGGAAAAGAGTTTAACTGCTGGAAATTAAATGAAGACTGAAAGGAAACTTCAGATTAAGGAGTGTTTAAGGGTAGACTGATTACTGAAGCAAATAAATACAAAATTCATGAAGCCCAAAGGAAAGGCAGCTGTGGGATTTAACTGTCATGGATTGTCAGTGAGCATGGAAGGGTGGAAGTCAGAAGGATACCAGTGGCGTCTCTGCTGTCTTCGGCTCATGGAACTGGAAATACTGATCAGAACTGGCAAATGTATGATAATAATAATGATTAAAAAGCACTGCTACAGTGCTAAATGACTTCAACATGCCATGACAACTTTGTGTGTTATTCAAGATGATGTTTCATGACTCAGTGGTGAATGCGCTGCACAGTGTGCCACATTGCCTGTGCAGCACCCAAATACAAAAGTGCTATAATTGTGTATAAAAGTGCTATAAAGGTGTATAATGGAAACATTTTTGTGCAACTGTTCTTTGTATAGGCACAGAAATGCACCAGTGGAATAAAGCAATAGTTTTAGAAGATGGGAATAACAAAGATGAGTGTGTACAGCTCTGTGAAGCCTTTTGTTGTTTTGGTAGCTGCTAATGTTATCTAACACTTCCCCATTTAACTTCAGTTAATTATCAAACCTGATGGTTTTGATTTTAAAAATTATTTTATTTTATTCCATACTTTGTCCTGATTCTGCTCTTAAGCTCCGCACTGGGACATCCTGTGAAATTACTTCCTAATGATTGGCATGTCTTGTAACACTTAGGTGTTTTCAATACTTTATAACCACTGGTTAGTTATTTGGGGTGGAAGTATGACTGATTTTTTTTCAGGAAACAAATTTTTGACAACTCATTGTTTAAAATCCTAGTGAAGACTGATACAATAGTTATAGGAACGTTCATTGACTTTTCTTTTTAGAAAGGACAGAATACTGTTAGGAATTTTTACCTGTGTCTTGAAGTAAAATGTTCCCACTACCATTGTAAAATTTGTACTGTATATATAATAGTTAAATACTAAGGAAAGGGAAGCTATCTGCTGGCATTTTTGGAGCTGATTTGAAGACAGCCATGTGTCTTAAGTTATAGTCAAGATGCACTTAATAGAATCATGAAGATAATCGACCATTAACCTAACACTGCCAACACTAAACCATGTCCCTGAGTGCCATATCTACTCCAGGGATGGTGACTCGACTGCTTCCCTGGACAGCCTGGTCCAGTGCTTCACAACACTTTCAATGAGGAAATTTTTTCTTAATAGCCACCGTAAACTGCCTGTGGCACTAAGTGAGGCCATTGGCTCTTGTCCTAATGTTTGTTACTTGGGAGAAAAGAGTGACCCCCACCTCACTACAACCTCCTTTCAGGTTGTTGCAGACAGCAATAACGTCTCCCAAGGTTTGTGCTCTAGGCTCCCACAAAGCGAACCCCCAAAGGCCTGTAGAGGCCACTGAGTTACTGTTTCTGACTGTCAGATCTTCACCCACAGCTGGATCCGCACCCACCTCCGGATGCAGTTCGATGGCTGCTGGGAGATGGCCTTGTGTGCACAGACTTCTGTTTTTTGCTTTTCTTTCTGCACTTCTCCAAAGCAGAAGTATTGCCTGTGTCTCCCAGACAGCTGAGAAAGTCGTTCATGGTGCAGGTAAATGGGTGTCTTCGGCCCAGGTGTCTGGGCCTGGCGGGGGTGAAGCTGCAGGAGTGGCCTGGGTGAGAATTGGCAAGATGCTGCATAGTGGAGTTGGGAACAGCCCTGCGAGCAGCAAGGTGAGAGGAAAAGGGGGGAACACTACAGGCACCAGAGGAGAGATTCCCCTGCTGCCCTGGGCAGGACTCCAATGGAGCAGGGACTGCCCTGCAGGCCTTGGAGGGGGCTAGGCCGGAGCAGGGATCTGCACGGCTCTCCACAGGACCTGCACTGGGGCACATGGATATTTCCTGAAGAAACTGCAGCAGGTTTATACTGGAGGACTGTGGCCCTTGGGAGGAATCCCACTCTGGAGCAGGGGAAAAGTGTATGGAAGATGGAGCAGCAGGGTAGAGTTGGTAGTGACTGAGACCAGTCCCTGGTGCCTTGCACCCCTCAGGGGAGCAGGGTGAGGAAGGGGCAGGAGTGAATTTGAGCCCAAGAAAAAAGACTTGGGGTATGAGAGGTGTTTAATCTTCATTCACTTCCCTGCATTTTTAACTGGCAACACACTGAACCAATTTGGTGACTGGTAAAATGATGAATGGAATAGAAACTCGGCTGGAAGGAACATCTAGAGCAAAGAGAAATACCTAGTCCAACTTCCTGACCACTTCAGAGTGACCAAAAGTTAAAGCATGTTGTTAAAGGGCATTGCCCAAATGCCTCTTAAATGCTGACAGGCTTGAGGCAGCAGGCCTGTTGGATGAACATTTTTCTTAGGCCTCCTTTGGTTGTAAATTCATTTATGCATTCACATCTCTTGGAGCCCTGATGATCTTAGTACAGATGTGGCAGATTGTGTTTTCTTTATGCATGTTTTTGTTGTCCCAGACACTGGGATGTGAGCTACGAACTGCTGAAGGTACCTCAGAAGCAGAAGGCTGACCCAAGCTAGCCCAAAACCTTTCGGTGCAAGGGAGATGGAGCTGGCAGGTGCGGGACACTGACAGATACCAAACCACTTATTCATCACATTCATGGACTTCTGCATCAAAACTTCAAATGCCTAGTAGTGCAAAACATCAGATGATGGTGTCATATTCCAGCATCCCCTTGATGATCTATACCAGTTCTGACAAAAATTAGCTTGCCTTAACACAGAGGTTGCCTTCCAGTAGGCGTAGAGTCTAGACCATACATGAGATGTGGAGATGTCGCTTCTGAGTACAATCCAAAGGCATCAACGTGTGGAACAGGAAGGGGCTGTGCTTGTCTATCTTGCCCTGTGTGCCCACAGTCAGGCCCTTTCCCTGTGTTGTGTGGCCAGGTTGCTGTGGGTGCTGTTTGCACCTTGGCACTAAGAATAGAACAGGTCAGGAACACTGGATATATTAGGCCAACTCAGATGTGAGGTGTAGTGCTTGCCCAAAGCCTCCCTTCTGGAAGTGCCAGACACAGGAGATACAGGAGACAGAGCTGCAGGACAGGGACAGGGACAAAACAGACTGGTGGCTGTGGGTACACCACTGTCCTCCCCACAAGGGAAGTCTGCAGCCCACAGCCTGTCTGTGGGGTCCCTGCTGCTAGTGGGTGGGTGAGACAGTGGACACTGGTCACCTGGATTCCTCTGGAGGACCATATGCAAGCTGCAGGAAGACTTCCCTGGAACACATTCAACCTTTAAAAAAAAACGTGATACATTAGGTGTGACTGGGAAAACAAACAAGATAAGAGAGGAATTTAGTACTCTTCTAGGTAAGTAGGGCAAGAGCCAGCCTCATTAAAACTGAGGAGTCCGAACCATTTTCAAGTTGCTGACTACTTAGCCTGGAGGCATGAAAATATTAACAACTTTTGGAACTTCTGGAACAATGGAAGAGGTTGCTCTCTTGGGCTAAATCTAAAGAGTCAAACTACTGCCAGAGCCTTTCTATTGTGTTGTGTGTTTTCAGCCTAGGGGTTGTGCTAGAACTATTTTAAGAGCTTGCTCCCACTACAGACCTAACCCTTAGGTTTGCTGAGACTAGAAGGTATGGTCCCTCTTGTCCCCTGCCTCTCTAAACTTCTGTTTCTAGAAGTGCTGCAAATGCATATGAGATATATGGAAATTTAATTCGCTGTAACTTCTCAAAGATAAATATTTCAGACTTTCTTGGCTGGAGTGTTTTCTAAGGTCTGTTTAACCCAGTTCCCTCAACACTACAGCTTATGGGAGGGGATTGCTGTGAAGTCATTTATTCCAGTAGCTCTGCCATGCACATGGTCCCAGCCATCTCTGCACTCTTCACTGATTTGGCCTCACCCTGTGTTGTCCCCTCTGCATGAGAGTAGTAGGGAGCTCTCCCATGGCCATGTGACAAACCAAGTGGGTTAAAAACAAACAAGCGGAGACAGTAAAGGGAAGTGGGAAACTGATGTCACTCAGCTCCACTGCTGAAATGAAGGGATGAGAAAGCAGTCTGTGTTTAAAATGGACCTGTCTGGCTCCTCGTGT
Organism: Edolisoma coerulescens; assembly: GCA_013397115.1. Lineage (NCBI taxonomy): Eukaryota > Metazoa > Chordata > Aves > Passeriformes > Campephagidae > Edolisoma > Edolisoma coerulescens. Next base: position 2,677,463 of record VWZW01002309.1, read on the forward strand.
ACCGGCAGACCTCAGTGGTGAGCAGGAATGGGAACTGGTGGTGGGATTGAGAAGCAAGTCACACCAGGTGTAGGATATGGGAAAAATGTTTAAATGCTGCAGAGCATCATGGTTTTTACCTGCTTTAGAAGTAGAGAGAAGAGTTGTTAAGAGGGTTATCCCTTGGTTTTTTCTTGTCTTTCCCTGGTCCCATCTACTGAATCACTTATGGGTCCCTTCCAACTAGAGATATTCTATGGTATTATGATTTCAGTCATCCAGAAGTTTCAAATGGTTTGAACTTTTGGGAGCACATAAAAGGTGATCCAGTAACTTTGATCTAGTGGGAATTAAGAGCTTTATCTGTGTCAGAACTCTGCTGTCTGTGTAGCTTTGTAGGGGGGTGTGCTGGTTTTCAATTACTTGTTGCCATTCGTACCTTCAAAACTTTTAAATAAAATTTTGTTTATGTCAGCAATTTGGCTCTCCCAGTTGATTGTGGTTACATGGGCTGATTTTGTTCTGTTCTGAGGTTAGATTAAAAATAGGGTAATGCTACTCAAGTTTTAGATATATTTTCTCACAAGGAATTTGTTTTAAAGAATGTGGGGACAACACCCCTTTTGTGCAACATGAGCTTCCTGGCTCTTGATCTTTGAAATGTGAGGCCCATTATTTAATTTAACTTTTACTACAAGCAAAATTGTCAATGTAGTTTTAGATACCTTTGCAGAAAGAGTGCTGTTACATGCTATCACAAAGGTAAGACCCTGCTCAGGGGCAGGGTACCTGCGTGGGCCATGGCGATTTCCTTCATCCAGTAGATGTGCTTTTCTGTACTGACCATGTCCTGTTTGGGAGAGCAGAGCAACATGGTCCAGGTCTGGATCATTCTTGTGACCTGGCTTTCCCAGCACCTGCTTGGCTGTCTGGTGGCAGTGGGTGAATCATTTTTCCAGTGAGCAGCAGAAATTTGGCCATCCTTGAGCATTTAATTGTGAAAAAATGATGCTCAAATATATCTGAACTTCAAACATACTAAAATATATTTTATGCCATGCTGATCAAAATACATTTGAATAGCTTTAACTATTTTATTGTTCATCCAGATTCATGCAACAGTGGGTGAGTTTCATTCAGAATTTTATTTAACTTAAAATTGTGTTTTATAGTTGCTTTTATGTCCAGATATAGGGAAGAAAAATATGTGGTTAAAATTAAATCAGCAGGCCATAAATATTTTTATGAAATGAGGTTGAAAACACTCGATACCTCTTAAGAGCATGTTTTCCAAAGGCAAAGGCTGCAGTGCCCCAAGAAAATGTAGTCATGGTGTCACACCATGAAAGCCTGGACAGGCGTCTGAGTTTATCTGGTTGGCTCAGAGTGAAGTGAGCTGCATTTGCATCGTTCCTGGTAATGTGTTCTGGTGCTCTGAAAAGTGTGAGTAGTGACTGCAAAGAGAATGAATTAATTTCACCAATGGTCAGCACCTTGGTGAAAAGCAGGAACACGGCACTGCATTTTTTCAGGCTGCTTTTCCAGGGAAAGTCTTGGAGCCAGAGAAAGTTAGGAAAGGCCTGTGTAAGAGGAGCAGGTCTGAGCCTTTAGGAAGTGTAACACAGACCTGTGAGGAAATGGAGGTCTCTCACTTAAAACAGTTGATAACCTGGGCATTGTGACCACATCCTGGCTGGCTCCAGCACAGCCTGGGATCCTAATCTCTGCCCCTGGCACAGGGAAATTTTCATCAAGGTCTTACCAGTGTCCTTCTGTCCCCAGTTGCCCTGAACATGGTGGGGGCTGTACCCAGATGCAGAGTCAAGTCAGGTTTGGGAAGGCAGTAGGAAATTCTCTCGTGTGTCTTAGTCCAGATGTAGTCTGGCTGTGAGTGCTTTCCCTCTGTTTTGAGGAGATGGAATATGCCTCTACAGGCTCTTATTTTCTCTCATTAATTGCTGCTTCAAAAGGCATGATACTCCTAGTTTGTTTTTAGAAACTTACTGCCAGCCTGCAGACTTTTGCTTAGGTAAAGCAGATGCTGTGAGTAAGTTCTGGCCAATCTTATTTCTGTTGGTAGTCCAAATTGCGAGGCACTTACTACATCTATCACTTTTTTTATTAAAAGCACAATCTTCATGAAACTTTTGCTTGAGTATTGTAAAGTTGGATAATGAATGGCCCATTTCAGTCAACCAGTTCAACCAAGGAAGAGGCTGATCATGTTTGCAGTAATTTCAAAGAACTAGCAGCAGAAATAGCATTAAATTATTAAAGAGCTATGAATTTATCAGTGTATTTTAGTAGACTAAGATTCTGTTATTTTCTTGGGAAGTGCATATTGAAGAAGCTAAAGAAACTTTTTTGGAAGAGTGTGATCCTTTCTTCAAGTTGTAGAAAAGGATTTAGCTTTGGTCAGCATAGTTTTCCTTCCCTGCAAGCAAGATTGGTCATGACTATTTTTGTCATTGTTAGTAACTTTGCTAACAGTATTGCTAATTTCTTTGCATGGTTATTTATATATCTAAGAGTAGCTAGTTAGAGCCATACTGAGGCCCTTTCATCAGTTTCCCTAATCCAGCTACTTATTCCTGGGTTAGTGAAAATTTATGGGGAGCAATACCACATAATGGTCCAGCTTTTGATCTCTAACAAGCAGTTTGGGTATGTTTGACAGTACAGAAATCCTTATTCTGTTCTATAGCCTTATGTTAATAGTAAAGAAGACAACAAAGCTTTTTTTGAAATAGAGATGTTGGAAACTTCAGGGAAGGGCTGTCAGAGACATAGCAATTTGACTTGTAAAGATAATTATAGTTGGTACCTAACTGATTTTTGAGGATTTCTGCAACTTCAGGAAAGCAAATGTTTGGTCTTGACGATCCTGTCCCATGGGGCCTCATGCTGTGGTTTCAACCTGATCCGACTTTGGTCTCCCCTTTCCCGAGAACTTGCTGACTAAATACATTTAAACTCTGCTGAGGGGCTGCTGTTCATCATGAATAGATATGTACATAGTTACTGGAGTTGCACCAAGATGAGGACAAGAACAGAGAGTATCTGGAAATGCCTCCACTGAATTAATGCACACAAAATCTCATGTTGTCAAGGGGCATTTTATTTAGGACATCATATTTAATGTGTGATTTTTCTGGCTTTTAGCTGTGTGCAAAGTCAATTTTAATCTCATTTTGAGATGAGGAAAAAGAAAAAGAACTCAGTGGAATAAAATGCTTTGAAGTAAAAGTAACTTCAGGAAGACCCTGAGCCGGTTGTAGCAAAACCCTGGAAGAGCGGGATTTGGTTTTTCATGTTTGTGGGTGGGGGTTTATTGTTGTTGGTTTTCTTGGGTTTTTTGGGGTTTTTGCCAGACTGTTTTCTTCTGAAAACAGAGGCTACGGAACTGTGCTTTCCTGTCTCTCTGCCTCTTCTCTCCCACCCAGCCTTGCTAAGTAATGCTAGACCTTGTCAGCCAACTTCAGTCAAATTTGACAGAGGGGATTTGGGTTCAAAGATATTAATTCTGACAAGTCTTTGCCCAGGTGAAAAGGTCTTGTTTCTGCTGCAAGCCCTTGGTTAGGTGCATTTGTTGTGCAGAGGGATGTGATGCAACAGACCCTGTGCGAGAAGAGCTTTCACCAGAGCTCGTGCCTGATGGCACTGCTGAGCTCTGCTGTCTTGGGGTTAAAGCACTTGGAGGAGCTTTTGCTCCACTTCTTCTGGTTTCCTACAAAAGTTAGCACAAGCAAATGAGTAGATAGCAGTGACAGAGTGCCTGTTACCTGTTCAGTGGCACCTCTGTGGAGCGATTGCTCTGCTCCTGGCTGCAGCTGTCTCTGAGCTCTGCTGCTGCCAAAGACAGATTTGTGCTGCTGGAGATCCAAGTGGGAGAGCAGGCAGGAGCCATTGCTTTGGCAGAGGCAGTCGTGCTTCTCCAAGAGACAGGAGGTCACAGTGGCGGGATCTCTTTGTCAGATGCTGAAAGCAGTCATGTGCAGGGCTGGTGGCTGTCCTCCTCTTTTAATTTAAAATGCCAGTGAATGCATGTCTCATTGCACACCTGAAAATTCATTTGTGGGACACAAACTCCTTGGTAACAAAGCTTCTTGCTTCCACTCTTATAAATAGACTCTGACAGCTGTGAGAAAGCATCTGGACAAAGCAAAATAAGTGGGTGAAGCTCTGGTGGAATGATGCAATATTTTAAGGAAACAACACACATTTATTTATGTTCTGCCTACCTCCCTGCACCCACAGCTGTGGCCATTGGAAAAGTGACATTTCCCAGCAATGTCTTTTTCAGTGTCTTTACAGCCTATGCACGTAGTTAGATTATATGAAAAAAGCAAAAATTTGCTCTGAGTTACACCAGGGTATCTTGTATATTTCTTAATCTCCAACTGAGATGCCTTTCTACAGTCCATGTCAGCATGCACCCTTGTTTAATCTATACAGTGGGATGACGAATGGGAAGGATGCCCATGTGATGGCTCTGTGTAAACACACTCTGGTTGTAGTGCGAATGTGGTCTTTAGGAGAAGTAGTGTTTGGTTTAGCTAGAATTTAATGTGCTTCTTGAAGAAAAATTGCCGGAAGACCAAAAGCAGTTCTTTCTCCTTGAGAACATATGCATTGCTTCATTAAAGTGCTTTTTCAAAAGCAGCAAATGAAAAGCTTGCAAACTTGAGTGGCTTAACTTTAATCATCCCAGATGTTGGGTTTCATAGTCAGTTGCTGTTTGGGTTAGATATAAGCGCCTTTTGGTCAGAGAATGTAATGTTTCCTGCAGCAGGGAAAAGTTTTTCTTGGAGTAATGAGAATAGCTTAGTCTACTTGGAATTGAAAAAGAAAAGAAAATTGATTTTGGGTATTAGATGCTGGAGAACAAAGTTGTCTGCTTTGCAGGGTGTTCTCCTCACAGCTGCAGTTACAGTTAGTGGAAAAGCTTGCCACCAGCAGTTTTTGAAGCCCTGCAAATCCTGTTGACTCCTAATTAATGACCCACTTCTCACAGATGCACTGAGGTCTTCTGTGATGTGGCTGTACCAGTGGAAAACAATGGAGTCATTTATTTCCAGCTGCATCTGTCCCATGAATAAAGGACATGAAGCAGTGCCAGTGCGTGGTTTCTGTTTGCTGCAGCACAGAAATTTGGCAGCTTTTGAAGCCAAGGGAGTGTAATTTATAAAATTCAGAGATCAGATGACAACTGATCAAGCTGTCTTCAAATGCAACATGTTGGGCTTTTCTCGAGCACGCTTTGTGTTCATAAAGCCCAGTTCTGGCTACAACAGCTGCATAGTTCAAAAAACCAGTTCAAGGCCCAGGGTGGAACCCTTGAAATAGGATGGAATACAGCCTTTACTCTGACCCACACTAATTAACCGCTTTCGATGAAGCCAGCATATACCTCTACTTCTATGAGGAAGCCCACCCAAGCTGTATCTGGTGTCTCTGCTTTCATCAGTGTGATGGTGGCTGTGTTTTCCTTTTACCATGAGCTAAAAATGCTCAACAGTACATCACCAAGGCTGTGATGCTGTGATTGTGGACTGCTTCTGTTAAGCTGTGCATCACGCACCTCCCAGTTAGGGCAAGTCTTTAATGTGCACCATGAGGACCGTGTCCTCTGAGGCAATGTCTGTAACTCATGTGTTGGTGTAACCTAGTATGTTTTACATGTGTTACATTGGGTTTTACATCTAGAACTGAACTGGGATTTATGGAAAGAGACAGGATGGAGTTGAGCTGCGGGTTGTGAGACACACCTGCAGAGGCACATGGCGGCACAGAGAGGCTTGTCTCCGCCTGACCTTGGGGGGAAGAAATGCCACAGGACAGACCTCTGCAGAGAGCAGCCTGCCAGAAGCTGACAGAGGGGTGAACAGCACGTGATCACCCCATAGAAGGACATTCAGAAAGTGCATTGCTGATGTGGCAATGTGTGATAGGTCGCTTAATGAAAATTGCCACGTAAGGAAATACTGTGTCATAAAGAAGTGTATAAAACCAGCTCGTTTCCTTTGAATAAATGATCCAGATTCCCCACACGGCGAAGTCCATGTTTCAATCACCAACAGGATTTTTTTCTCTGTGTATGAAAAGTATCAGTGATTGTTTTAATATGTTTTGAAGTTAACTAAATGCCAGAAAGATTAAGTATTTTACAGTACTCAGGCTCATTGCAAGCAGGTTCTTTAAGCAAGCTTGGGCTGACCATGTGCTGACCTCAGGCTGTTTTGTTATTCCAGACATTTAGCAACACCTATGCAACTGGTTTTGACTGTTCCAGTGAAAACTGGGCAATATGTGTGATTTTGTTTATAGATTGAATAATCAAACTTCAAGAAATGGGAACTTCCTTGAACCAAGCTATATGAGAAGCTGACATGGTCCTATTGATTTTAGCTCTGATGAAGTGCTCTTCTCTGACTCTGACATAATGGCTGGAAGTGAGAATTGTGTCTGCTTGTGGAAGAGCAGGATAACGCACACGTGTGTGCTTGTAAGTGTACATTCACATGCATACACACACACACTTGTATTCACAGACAGACATTTTCTAGAAGCTGGGACACTTGCTGTGGTTCAGCCCAGAGCATTTGCCAGCTCTGGCATATGACCATGGATGGAATTGTTTGTGTATTGTCCTGGCTTTGTTGTAAGTGCCAGAGTGATCCCATTGTTTGAGTGGGATCTTGGTCAGATGGAATTCTGAATGAATGAAGCGTGGTTTGGAGTATGCAGCGTTTAGTTATTGCTTTTTTGCCCCCTATGTCTGTTCAATGTTTTATGAATGTTTAGCAGAGTCTTTGCACAGCCTCATTAAGCGCCTTATTGGGCTGCAATGGCCAGGGGTGCTGTTAGCAGTTCCAGCAAGAAGCGTGGCCATGTATCCTGCACCTGCCAAAGAGCCACTGGACTTGGGATGAGCAAGGCAACCAAATCCTAGAACACTCATCAAAAACATGAATTAAATTCTGCAGGCTTCTGTCACAGATCATCAGTATCAGGAACTTACTCACATGTGCTCCATGCACCTTTTCAAACGCTGCCAGAAATGGACCTCTGCAGCTGTTGCCTGCAGCTGTTTGTGGTTTAGCCATAATTTCATAGTTCTGTACATGCTGGAGAAACCAAGATGGGTTATTGACTACAGCCAGAGGGAAGGACACTTCATACTAGGCTACAGTGTAAATAAGCCCACAAACCCAAACATAGAAAAGTAATTCTGTTGCTGACAGCTGATTTGTGATTTTTTTTTTTGCCACAAGGATTATGTGCTACTTGGAGCTGACTCTCCAGAGGACTCATGTAGTTGGAGCTTGCTTGATTTGGTTGGGGTAGCTCCATGTTCCCATAGTGCTCACCTTCTGGTGGTTGGGAGAGGGGAATGAATTGTCCAGCCTCTCCCTGCTCCTTCCCTATCTCTCCTTTCCATCTCCCCCTGACACAGATTTCCAAAGAGAAATAACTGGTTGCTGATTTGTCTGTTGAAAGCTATTCTTGGTTGTCCTAGAAGGAGATAGATGAAAGCAAAATCCTGCTATTGAAACACTGATAGAGCATGATGTTCCATACATACTAGTACCTCTCAAGGGGGCAGAACTTAACATTTAGAAATTATGAGGGAATTGAGTAAGCACATGATAATTCGGTGTTGGTTGGGGGCATATAAAGCTGATAGTATGAATAGGTCTAATAGCTCAGCATTTGTAATGTTGGGGCTCAGCAGGAAAACCAGCAGGTAACCAACAGCAAATGCTTGTCAAAAGGTCCTGTTGAGGTTTACTCAGCGTTCAGATCGTGGACACAGTGGATTAAGTGTTGAGATCATACCATGTCCATGCATTTTCTGTGCCAATACCCTGCCCTTTTGGCAGCCCCTTTGAGATCATAGTTATTTCTGATATGAAGACTCAATTGCACCAACATCACATAAATACCTTCCCAAACCTGTGCTGGTAACAGTATTGGGCTGAGTATTGCTTGTAACCAGAGATCTGCTCACACCCGTGGAGTCATTCATGCATGAGTGGGAGTTTTTGCACTGAGAAGCGCGTGGTCCTTCTGGTTCTGTGGCATCATTTCCCTCTCCTGCCTCAGCTGGTGCATGTCAAAATCATGGGTTAAATGTAGGACAAGTAGGCAGGTGAAAAGGAGCAAATGCTTTTTTCCTGTTCTGCACCAAGCAGAGATGAGAATGTCCTCTTGGAGCTTCCTGGTGAAGAGGGACTGGAATATGAACTGAGGGCATTTTGTTTGCAAGACCGCAGTGAGGCTGTAGAGGGGGTTGAGGAGTGAGGATTTCAGGACCTTCAAACTCTTAAGTCTTCTTCTAGATAGATGGGCTTTCCCTTTATGTCCATGTGGCATCCAGGATAACTTGGTTGGAGGTGCTCACATGGAAAAAGCATTCAGTCTCCAAACTGACAACTGCCATCACACACATTTTGTGACATCTGTATGCCTTTCTTCTCTCTACTTGTGCAGCTTTTTATGAGGGTGGTTGGGGGCTGAGATAAGTCCCCATAAAAGTAAGTAACTCAGGCACATGAACTGTTGTTGAGAGCAGGAGCATGGTGGTGCCACTCCCTGCATCCTTTTGTTTTGTATGAGAGTCCAGCTCTGGAGAAAGCAAGGGCTCCTCAGAGGGCGGAATGTCATGCTCAGCTCAGAGAATTCACCCTGAAATGACTAATTTTGTTACTTGATGAATGGGGAAAGCTTGCTACATGGAGAGAGGACTATCAAGTCTACTCCACTGAGAAATCCATATAAGTAAGACTTTTTAAAAATTCCCCACCATCTTGAAGTGCCAAATAGATACTTTTCCACTAAGTTTATAGGAGTACTTGACTTAGAAGCATAGGATCATCTCTTAAAATGTATTTTGTATCAGCAAGGACTGAAATATCTTGCCTGGAAAAAAACAGATCTAGCTCTTAGAGCAGGACTATTCTGTAGGTTGTGCTGATTATTGCTTTGTGCTGCTTGACTGTGATTTTTGGCACACAGTGTCACATACCAAATTCCCGAAATAAAATGCTACATGATATTCTAAGAGTTCTTAGGAAGCTTTAAATAGGGATTTGTCTGCTGAGTGGGTACCTCTTCTGGTGAAGCCAAATGATGCAGCAGGAATGGTTTAAAAGGAGAAAACTTTAGTCAGCAGATAATTAGTCTTTTTAAATAAGTGCAAGGAGAAAAAAAGAAAACCTTCCATCAGACTTGTGTTTGTAGAAGTTGTCAGCAATCCTGCTTTGATTGGAAAGGGTTTGCAGCTCTTTGAATAGTTAAAACATCTGTTCAGCGACGTTGTGAAATGCTCGTGTTCAGAACCCCTGATAAGGGGGACTGCTGAGCGATTGGCTCATAGAGGCTCTACAGGCAGCAAGGGCTGCACAAACTGTGGCCACCGCTTGCCTTTCCTCCTCCTGGGCAGAGGAAAACGTAGGAGACAGCTACTATTTTACATGTGATTTTGCTTTGAGAGGGAGAGAGCAGGAAGTGCCTAGGAAATGGTTCATGACAGAAACCTGGAGTTTTAAATAGGAGAGAGGAGGAGGAGGAGAGCTCATGGGCACAGTTTGTGAACAGTTGAAACACTGACACAACAGCAGCAGGGAAAAACCAGACTTCTGCGAGAGCAAGCACATCCCAAGCTATCCCGATGGAAGGAGAGACAGTCCCCGAGGCCAGGGGAGCAGCCAGCAAAGCCACTCGGATTGCCCTCGGTGTCTTTGTGAGCGGCACTGTTGTTCTTGGCACAGCGCTTTTCTTGGGTAAGTGAAAGTGTTGACACTAACCTGAGCACAACCCTCCCCAGCCGGTCTGCTGGGTGCCGGTGTTTGTGCTTCACAACATCTTTGGTGAAAATCAGTCTCTTTTCTTTCCCCCCATTTTATATTTATCTGGAAAGGGATATGTGTCAGTAAAGGAGCTCTTGTGGGAATGCCAGGGATGGGAGATGCAATGTGAGCTCGTGTAACTTTTTGAATGCTGCATTTAAATTTGGGTAGTCAGTTGAATGTGTTCCGACCAGAACTGGATACTTTCACAGGACGGAGAGACACAGGTGAGATTATGCTGATTACGGATTCACAGGTTGTGACCGATGTGGAGTAATATTCTGTTTCCTGAAAATGAATCTGTGTAGTGCACGCATTTCATGGAATCTTTTGGGTTTTCCTTCATTTGGTTTTCATTTAGGGCTTGACTAAAATTCCTGTAGAAACTTCAATAGTGCATATGCGTGCACATTTTTTAGATCTTTCTGTTCCTCTATGATGAATTGCAAAGTTGCCTTTGCTAAAGTCATAAAGAATGCATTTAGGATGAAATTGAAATATTTTGATCAGATATATAAGCTGTAACTAGATGCAACAGAGAAGGAATTCATTTTTCCTCTCCCAGGTTTAGAATTACCTGTAGATTGGTTTTGTTAGAATATCACTTGAAAGCATATGCCTACACTTCTGAAATGAAGTGTAGAAGTATAAATATGCCCGGAAGCTCCAAGTGAAGAGGAAGCTGTGTTGTATCCTGTAAGAACTTTGCAGAGTTAGATCCTCTTTTGGAATAATTCAGCCCAACTTTTCATTTCTTTAGACCAACACAGATTTCCCTAGATTGGTGGAAACTGTGCCTCTAAGCATATCTTTTGCTTTCCTCCAATCCTTTAGGATCTTGTGATCTTGTTTGAAAGGTCTGCTTTGTTTACAGTCACAAAAAAGAAAACAATGTCAGGTTTTCTATAGAATATTTGAAGCACCAGGCTCACTCTCGGTTAAACTTTTTCTGCTCTTCTTCTGTATTAGTGATCCCACTCAAGTCAACAAAACTTTTTATAACCATGAGCAAGTTTGAATCTTCAAATTTCTAGATGAAAAAAAAAAGTTTTTCACTTAAAGAATGCAATATAAACACCAGGGATTAATAATGGAGAGACCTTATTTCTTTCCACCTGCACTAGATTTGTTTGTTTATTGCTTAGAGCGATAAAAGCAATAGACATTTACCACTACAGCTTCTCAGAGATAGAACTGCTTTATCCATCGGCCAGGTGTGAAAATTCAAGCAAATATATTAATTCTTGCAGACAGTTTTCCAAGTGTGCCTGTGGCATGTTCTGTAGCCAGGGATTCAGTGTCAAAATTTTCATTGGCATAACTGCTAAGAAAATAAAAATTCTGGCCTTGGGTCAACCAAAATGCTTTTAGGATTTGTTTGGAAATTGTCTGAAATTTTCAACCTAAAGAACAAAGGAAAAAAGTTAAATTGTTTTGGTTTAACATTTTCTCAACTAGATATTTCCATGTTTCATTGTGATGTCATTTTGTTTGTAAGTTTGAGTTTAACTATTTTTTAGTTTTATTAAACTGTAGAAATGGACATCATTTTTTTCTGTCCATGTGAAACATTTCAGGCACCTCAAGATGTTCTTTTTTCTTCAGTTTTCATTTACTCTGCAAAACTTGCTGTTTCTGGTACACCTGAAATCAATTTTCCAGCCTGAGGGGTGAAATGTAGCTTTCTCCTGCTTTCTTCTTCTCACAGTTCCTAGAAGTCTAAGGAGGATGTGGGAGAACCAGGTACTGCTATTTACTGTTCTTGCTCGTGCTGGCTGTGACCTCCCTGTGACTCCAGTGGGGAGCCACCAGGGCAGTGGCTCGGCATTGCTGGGGCCCTGCCTGTGACACTCTGGTAGGAGTGGGGGCTGTGACAGGGCAGGAGCCACCTCCTCCTTGGAGGAAGCAGATTGCTCTCCAGTTCGCTTGGGTGCAAAGTCAGACAGCTTTGAATCTCACATTGAGAGCCTCTCCTCCTGACTTGGTAGTCCTTTGGGCTTCTCACATCACAGGAATCTTCACATTATTTGCACCTGTACATTTGTATGCCTTTTCCCTTATAAATTTATTTTTTTAAAACTTAATTGTGGTGTGTATTTGCTTAATAATCTGGTAGCCTGGAAACAGGCTTATAAAAGAAGAAGCTAGGACACTGAGGGTTATAACCATGACTCTAAGTAATAATGTAATGATGAGTTCTCTTAACAATAAAAAGGCAAGAGAATAAAACTATGCAAAGTTTTTTTCTGTCAAAATTAGCTGTTACTTAAGAGGGAAATGTTACTGCCAAAGACTTTTAAAAAAATTTGTTCTAATGATAAAGTTGTAAGTTTCCCAGTTGAAATGGTATTTTGCTTTTGTTTATAAGCATTAAAAACACAAGGGCTTCTTCAGATTAAGAATGAAATGATGTCTGGGCTTTTCCTTCCTTTCTCTGCTTTGTTAAGAAAAAAAGTCTAGCAAGCATTCAAGACCTGGATGGATTCTAATCAGGGAAAAAGGTGAGTTGGGAGGAGTGCAACACTTAATTAAAAGGAACATTATCCATTATTTGTAGTGGCTCAAAATCATATTCTGGAGATCTCCGCTTCTCTACTTTCTACTCTTCTTCAATATTTCAATTACAACCTTTGTATGCTTCAAAATCTTGTGTATTTCTTGGCTAATTTACAAAGGTGGTTGAGGTGTTGTGTTTCACTGAGCCAATGCAAGCTTTGGAAAAGCTGTCCAGAAATAGTTTCACATTCCCATTTTCTGAGAAACTTTGATTGAAATCCAGATATTTCTGTCATTAATTGTCATTAAAACTGTGAGGTTGGAAGAGATGAAACAGCTTTATATTCAATTCTAGTTTAGGACTTTGTATAAAATAATTTTCCAGGGCTGAAGTGCCATTTCACATTTTTCTTTCACTTTTGAACAGTAAATAACTACAGCAGAAATTGCTTTATAACTATCAGCACTGTTAAAGCTATGGCACCACAATATGTTCCATCGTTGGGGTTTTTTTTGTTCAGTGTTATTTGCTTTTTTAATTTTTGCTATGGAGTGTTTTAAGATAATGGATATAATGAGACATTTCTTTATGCCTACTGAGCACATCTATTGAGTCCTATTTCACCCACCCCTTGGGATTCTCCCTTCCTAATCCCAGGTATCAATTATCTGCATGTTTGCTGCCTGAGAGCAGTGTCTGAAATCAGCAATTCCTGTGCTTAAATTTCAGTGGCAGTTGTAATACACGTTTTTAAAAGATGAGCAAAATTGACTGACAATTTCATAGTTCTTCTCAGCAGGGTTTTTGGAAGCAAATGCAATTACAATACTTTTGGGAGACAGTTCAGACAGAAACTGGGTTGTGCCTTATAAAACACAGCTATCCCTGTGCCCATTAAAATCTGCTTTATTCCAGGCTGGAATAAAGAGACCCTGGGAGCATCCTGTTGGTGCTGGGTTGTGCTGGGCAGGGCAGTGCTGCTGCAAGGCAGTGTGAGCCCCTCAGCTCAAGGGAGCTGTGGAAACCCTGCAGAGGGTGGTGAGACTGCTCTGTTTTGCATTTCCAACCATGGAAGGTGCAACCTGGTCTAGTAGAAGGTCCCTGCCCATGGCAGAGCATTGGAATTAGAGGATCTTTAAGGTCCCTTCTAACCCAAGATGTTCTATTCGCCTGTGTTTCCAAGCTCTGGAGGATGATAACAATGCTGAATTTTTTGTGTCGTGGTGGTGATGTTCACTGTCAGTGAGTAGGGCTGAAGTGATGCTACTCCAGGCACTGTGCAGAGACAGCCCTTGCTCGATGCTGCCTGTGAGCAGAGGGGGGAAGGAGAAAGCAGGATCATGAGGGGAAAATTTTTTGTACAAGCTGCAGTATTTATTTAATATACATTCTAAATATTTACCTAATGTACATTCTAAGTGCTCTAAATCAATGCAGTCAGAGAGGCACGGGGACCAGAGGCTGCACTGATATTGGAGTGATCGAGAACAAAACATTTGGCTGCAGTTGTCAAAATTCATTGCAAATGATCTCATTATGGTTTTCTATTTTGCAGTTAGCCAAGGTCTTATAAAGTTTCATCCGAAGCAACAGTACTGTTTGACTGCAGAATGCATTGAAGCTGGTAAGCAGCAATTTTATCCTCTCAATCATATCATGATTATAGTATGTTAATGAGATATTTATACAATTTAATTTTTTCCCATTATACATTTTACTCGGAAAGCTTACTTAATGAGGGAGAAAGAACAAGAACTCCAAACTTTTTAAAAAGTCACTGTTCAAGTTGCTTCTGTTTTATTTATTTTGTACAATTAAAATTCATGTTTTAATTTGATCTAATGCTAGTCTAACTAGGTTGACTTAAAGTTTCCCGTAGGGGTTATTTTTCTTTTTTTTTTAATAAGAAACAAAATGTTGAGTGACTGGACCTTCAGGTATATTTTGTTGCTTCCTTTCCAGTAATCAGAAAACTAGCAAGTGAATTGTTAAGCACAGAGATGCTTTTGTACCAGATCTGGAACAGACTTTATATGGTTTTAAGCTGAAAGAGGGTAGATTCAGATTAGTTATATAGAAGAAAATTTTTATGGTGAGGGTGATGAAACACTGGTATAGGTCTCGCAGAGAAGTTTTGGATGCCCCATTCTGGAAGTGTTCAAGGTCAGGCTGGATGGGACTCTGAGCAACCTGGTCTAGTTGGAGATGTCCCTGCTTATTGCAGAACATTGGATTAGGTGACCTTTAAGGAGTCTTTCCAACTCAAACTGTTCTATGATTTTATTGTTAGGAACTCAAAGCTACTGAATCTTGGGCCTGTCAGACTGATCTCTCTCTTACTACTTCTTTTTTACCTGCAATAGTAACTGGTAGGGAAGCAGTCACAAAGTGGAGCTGAAAATACTACAGTTATCTTTTCCAGTGAATGGTAGATCAGAATTTGTTTTGTTTTCTTGTGCAGTATTCAGCTAGAGGTAAGCAGTGCATAGTTACTGAAATGCTAATCACAATCTACCTAATACGTATTGCTACTAAATTCCTCAGGCAATTAATTTTATCATAGCAACAATGGAGAGCCTGTCTTCAGGTGTCTGGCTCCAGCAGTTCATGTTCACGTAGTGCTAAGTTCAGTCGTCATTGCTGTGTAGCACTCAAGAAGATGCATTGCAGATATTTTGTCTTTTTTGTTTGTTTTTTTGTTTCTCATTAATCATCATTTCTGGACTGTAGCCTTGTGTAATTCTCTGTTTAGGAAAAAGTGTTCCACAAAATCTATGTGGTGTCTTTTTCACAGCTGCTAGCATCCTGAGCAAGATAAATCAATCCGTAGATCCGTGTGAGAACTTCTATCGATTTGCGTGTGATGGCTGGATATACAATAACCCTATTCCTGAAGATATGTCCAACTATGGTGTTTATCCCTGGCTGCGACACAATGTGGACCTCAAACTAAAGGGTAAATATATAATTTCTAAGAGTATTTGGTTGGTTTGTCACTGCAGCTTGTTAATTGGCTGGGATTGAAATGAGCAGAAGTCTCCACAGGTCTGATCGCTGGATAACATGCAACAGCCCGACTTGATGTTCTCTTTTAAAAGTATATTTTTCTTGTTTTTATTGAAAATCACATTGAGAGATACTGAATTTAACATAAACAGAATTTGGGAGGAAGAATAGAACTGCTAGAAATTCTACCAGTTAAGAATGGAGGGATGAAATGATCCTGATAATACCAAAAGAAAAAGGAATATGACTCTTTCCCCCCTTGCAGTCGATGCTTAGACCAGGGTGCAGGAGCTCAGCACACACATATAAGAATGTCCCAAAATCAGACAATCACCAGTCCAGTGCAGCAGGCTGTCTCTAACAGTGGCCAACAGCATGAAATAATGTAATAAGGCCAAACCAGAGTGATATTTTCCAGTACACTCACCTAGCCCTTGGCAGAGGCAATTCACAAGCTTCCAGAGATGGAGGTTGTTTGGATATTGGGTTTCCTTCCCGCTGCCATTCCAGCTGCCACTGAAGTACCTGAGCTATCATCAGTGAAACAGAAAGTTGCTTAAGAATGTGTTTCTGGAGGAAAAAATAGCCCCAGGGCGGAAATGTGTAGGAAGAGAGGTATTTTAATCTGCATGTGACTTGACTTTGGGCTGTACTCTGCAGCATGGCCACCTCACCAGGAAGCCCTGCAGACCATGTGGGGAGAAAGGGTGATGATTATTGTTAGGTAGGAAAATCCTGCCAGATTCTTATGGTCTTGGCTAGAAGTGAATCATTCAAAAAAAGGGAGATGTGCAAGATGTAATATTGGTGGTGGTGTGCTTGAGCTTTGCCCACCTTGAGCACATAATTGGCATATTAATTGACATAAGAGCCTGGCTTGAGCTCACCACAGGACAGAGGTCAGTTTTAGGATTTAATGCTTAAACATAGCACTTATTTTTTTTTGGATTTTGTGTAGGCACCAAAGCCCTTCTCCGCTTACTTTCTTCAGTCTTACTGTATTCAATTTTCACATCATTAAGTATTTTAAAAGCTGCATTTGTGTTCAGAATATGAGTTTTGATTTTCAGCATATCATATGATCTCAAGTCTTCTGTTCAAAGTCTGCTGAAGATGTCACAACGAAAGGAAAAAAAATATTTCCAGAGCCTGTTTTAAGTTATGCTTTGCATTCTAATTGTTCTGCTGCCAGAATTGGGCTGTATTAGATAACTGCACATCCTGCATAGCCACAAAGAGGCCAGTCCTAATCGAATATAAAGTAGCAAGCTGTCACTGTCATCCTTAATTTCCTCGTTTTACAGGTCCTAATCAAGGACATCATGCTGAGCCAGCTTTTGTTTTGGTTTTCTTTCTGCAGTCCCTTTAGAAGTTGCTAATCCATAGCTAGAAAAACACAAGACAGAAAAAAAACCATCCAAGTGAGAAGTATTTGCTTAATGGAAGCTCCGTATCAAATACAGGATATTTATACACAATTATTTAATAGGAGACCCTTGCCATGGACAGGGACAAAGATGTCCCTGGTTGGTGTACAGGAGTGTTTTTAATATAACATTTGCCATCTCCTCCTTAACTTTCTACTTAATAAACTTTGCAAAATTTATTCTTTGTAATTAAAAAAAGGAAAAAGCAAAGTGTTGGTAGCTGAAATAACAAGCATAACTTCAGCCTCTAGGCATATTTGTGTTTTGTCTTGAGTTATTTCAATAAATTAGCTCAACACTGAGTTATTAATTTGTGTACGGCCACAACCTTGCTAGCAGAAGTTTTAGCAAGAGGAAGAACTCCTGCATAGAGAAACAGTTATAGGGCTGAATAGACCTTGGAAGCAAATTTAATCTCTCCTTCCTCGAGAACTCTTAGTAGAACTTTCTACCACACGGTAAATGTCCCTGTTTGACATTTGGTAGATTAAAAAACCCTCAGTCTTTAAAAACCTGGATATTTTCTGAAATACTTATCATGTTAAAGAAAACTATTAATCTTAGAGTGATAACATGGCTTGGCCAGAAAGACACATTTTTCATATTTGATTTTCTTTGATGGTGTGATATAGATGGAAACATTTATTCAGGCAATATATTAAAAAATTATGTTACTGAAAATAAACTAGTTGAACATCTAATCTGTTTTCTGGTCCCTGAATGTTCCTGAGCCTGCTCCTGTTCCTGAGAAAGGGATTTTGGGCAAAGACCTGTTACAAAGGTTGCACAAGTGTATCTTCAGTATTCTGGAAGCTTAATTTTTTTTGTTCAGGGGCAATTGCTGCAGAAGAAGATCTTCCAGTAGATAATGGGTGGCAAGTGCAAGAATTAATCTTGCCTTACCAATACCAGGTAGTTGTATCTGTGTAATGTACTGAGCCCTGCCTTAGTGGGTTTGAGAACAAAGAATTTTTTTCTATATCTTTTAGGTTTAGTGTTTTGGTTTGTTTGTGGGTTTTTTTGTTTGGTTTGGTTTTTGGTTTTGTGTGTGTGTGGTTTTGGGTTTTGTTTGGTTTTCTATTTTTGTGGGGATTTTTTTCTGTGTGCTTTTGGGGGTTTTTTGAGGTTACAGACTCACAAGACCAAACGACATTGCAGGTGTCAACTTC
This sequence comes from Edolisoma coerulescens, assembly GCA_013397115.1. Lineage (NCBI taxonomy): Eukaryota > Metazoa > Chordata > Aves > Passeriformes > Campephagidae > Edolisoma > Edolisoma coerulescens. The sequence continues at coordinate 2,695,392 of VWZW01002309.1, forward strand.
AGAAAAGGGTAGAACATTTTCTGTATCGGTGAAGGTTTTTGGTGCCTTAATAGGGAATTCCAAAGAGAGGAAATGGTAGTAGGTCAATGCAAAATAGCTAAGCGCTACTGGGTGGTAGATTTTTTGTCTGTGTATCTCTGGCTGATTGAAGGATCAGGATTAGAACCATTAATTTTGGGGTTCTTCTAGATCTGAAAAACAGAATGTGGTCATTAAAAATACTTTTTATTTTAAGATTTGGGTTTATAGTAGGGTAGGAGTATATATGCATAATGCTCCCATAGGTTTCTCTAGCTGTCTTAAGATGCATCAAAGCTAAAATCATATCATTATTTCCCCTTTAATTTCTTTTCCATGCATTGTTTGAGGATCACTTGGGTTTATTTTTCTGTACTCAGAGGAATCCACAAACCACATGTATAACTCACTTTGATCTCCTGGCTATACAAAATAAATAAAGTTCTAGCCTGGAGAGAGTAGTGGTAGGTCTTTCCTTGGATGTGACCTACAGCAGGATTTCTGGCGTCGTGGAGGAATGTAAAGAAGATAATTGTAGAGAGCCCAAAATATCTCAAAAGCAGAGGCTTGTGGTTTGGGTTATGACCCAAATCCAGGTAAGGGACACGTAATATTTAGGTTAAATTTTCTCATAGAACAGTTCCTTATAGAACTGTCCTGGAGAGGACTGAGGTACAACTACTTCCTGTTAACCATTCCTGGCTGGACCAGATTGTCCCTGACTTGAAGCCAGCCTCCCCTTTTCAGCTATACCACAGGCATGTTAAAAAGTACCTCATGTTGGTTAAGAGCAAACACTCGTAGTGCCCAATAGGCCTCTGATGAGGAAGCTCTTGGAGTCTTTCAAAATGGAAAGAATTGTTTGGCTGTGGCCTGTGTTGTATGAACAAAAGCTAACTCAAACTGCAACAGCTTCAGCCTTACGTCAGGTCAAGATTGCAGTGACTCTGTGAGTTAAGAAATGTTTTTCCATTTACCATAATATTTCCTGCAAAGCTATTTGTGTTCCTGATGAATTTTTCCATTTTGGTTTGATGACCTCCATTAAGGTTTTAGGAGCGCTTTTGTCTTGCCACTGAAAAGCAAGTGGCTTTTTGTGAACAGTTCAGAGCTGGAAGTCTGAGGCGCGTAATTCAGTGCTTATTACCTGTGGTGAATGTTGGTTGTGAACCCAGAAGCTTATTTTCCTTTCTCTGAAGTCTGAAGTACAATGGTGTACAGCTGGATTATTTTTCTCTTTCTCTGAGTGACCATGCAGGAAGCAATAAATTAAAATAAAAACAACAAAACGAAACTCCACAAACATTCCTAAATCTCAGCACTGCAAAGGAGAAGATTTAAATTATGTGAATCATTTGTGAACATGTCTTCCAGGCCTTTTAAATTTAATTTATAACTGTGGAAACCAATTTATAGATTAGGTCTCCATACTGTTCCTGGCCCAGTGAGACATCTACTTCAGGCTGATTTGCTGTGCTAAGCTTTGTAGTGTGGCTGTTTTCTGAACGTCAGTCAGTTTAAAATGAGGAATTTCTAACGTGGTAAACAGACAGAAATGGAGGCCTTTTAGGAGGATATGGTGTGTGGGTTTCTAAAGAATATGAGACAGACAGCAAACAAAATATCTTGGCAGGGTAGGCAATTTTTCCCAAGATAATCTGCAGTGATTTCCTTTGGAAAATAAATTATTTATAAGTAAAACCAGTAAGTAAAAATATCTCTTTGGAAATTTATACTGTTTGACTATAGGATATCCTTTCAGACTGATCCCAGGAGTTGGAGCAGTTGTTGCTGTTGAGCGGTTCCTGTCCTGCACAGAGGACCCCATGCCACAGGGTTCTTTTAGGACTGGGGTTTTTTTCTCCCACCATTCAACTGGTGCTCATTTGGGACCACTGGGATGGTTTGGATGTTTCCCATGAAATCTGTCATGCAGCTGCTGACACTCATCCCCAGGTGTCCGTATTAGCCGACCTGTCTCTTGTGATTTGTTTCCTTCAAAGGTACTTGAGCTATTTGAGAGCTGTCCCAAGTAAGAGGGGGAATACCAGCAATAATTAAAATAAAAGAGGATATTTATGGTTTTGCCTCCAATATATTGCTGGATAGCTGCTCTTGAATAACAAGAAAGCAGGAAAAAGCAGTAGCACTTAATGCTGTTTTGCTTGGTCTTTTCTGCAATAAATTGATCTCTTTTCAATGGTACAGATATTGTTTTTCAGTGGTCCAGATCTTTCCTATAGTGGCTTATTTATCTGAATGTAAGAACAAACATAAGTGGCACAAGTCAGGTAAATCTCTCTGGGCAAGAAGTTAATAGCTTTTTGGTAAAATGAAATACCTAAGTCAGAAGTGGAGAAGCCAGGAGTTTTTCCAGGCTTTGTGGCTGCTCAGAATGAAAGTTGTGTTTGTAATGAGTGATTTTGGAAAACCATGAGTACAGAGAGGAGATGATTTTGGTTCCTAAATGAGGTTTAAAGGCAGCACAGTAACTGAGCCACAAGATTCCCACAGCATCTCCCTTGTTTGGAGACTAGAATGGCATCCTCCTCTGAGCCCTCAGCTAGAACCAAAGTGGGGCATCCTGCTCGCTTCTGTTCCACATGTGGCACGTATTTCCCCTAAATTTACAGGGAACCGGGGGTTTGTATGATCCATACTTGCAGATACTGAATTTCAAAATTTTTGATGTCTGTGTTTGGGTAATTTTACAGAATGAGGGTTCATACCTTAGAAGGCACAGCAATCCATGATATCTGATTCCTTTTCTTGAAAAAAAAAATTCCACAAATACATGTTGAAAGTATTATTGTAATGAAGTAAATGTAATGCTGCCATTTAGTGTGGAGCTCCACCTATATTGTAATGACTGGGAAATTTGAAATCTTCTGGTTTAAATGTGGTTGAAACTCTTTTGCCTAACATTCTAGTGACATGTGTTATGCCATACAACATAATACTGGGAGGCCAGGGGGGCAGGGCAGGGAAGAGGGCAATTCGACTCAGAAGAGTAAGATTTATTACTGAAATTAGATTTATGAACACAGGCTCTCATAGCCCCATAAAAGGATTTTTGGTGTGGTCATGGTTTGTGTACCGTTATGTTGACTTTTGGAGGAACTCACATGATGGGCTTATCTTCTGATATACAAACTCAGAGAATTTACAAAATGCTGAAACTGTAAACAAACAACATTTCCGTTTTGGAAATGTGCTGTGTATTAGGGCACTGAACAGCATTAGCAACCATTTATGTAAGCACAGCTGTGTGAATGCTATTGCCATGAGAACTTCCATATTGCTAAAATGGATATTCAAGGAAAGAATTGAGGAATTTCTTTCCAAGCAGTGAGGGGGAACCCGAGAATGTCAGTATATTATTTGGTTTTATTTGTCTAAATACAGCATCCTTTAATGAAATTGGTGTTTGGGAATATTTGTTTGATTTACTAGATTTATGTTCCTTGGGAACTAGAACCTATATGAATTGATTAATTACTAGATCTTCGTGAATTCCTCTGAAAATACATACTTATATTAATTACATCCTCGTGAGTACAAAATTAATTTGTAATGATTTAAATGTTCCATTGGAATATCAGAAGAATTAATAATGAGGGGCTGTTATTTTTAATAGTCACTGTTCCATCCATGGTGACACAAATACTGCCATCAAGAAATTGGCTGATGGACATTAATTATATCAAATACAAAACATAGTTTCCTGAATTGATAACTAATGTCTTGGTCATGATTAAATACCTTAAAAAAAAAAAAAAGCAAACAAGCCAAATTTCCCCCCACCAAACCAACCAAGCACCAAACCATCCTCTCCCCTCAGCTCACAAAATAAAACAAGGGGAGGAGACACAGTTTATCAAAACAAGGCAGGCCTAGATCAGCTCCTCGAGGACCATTCTGACGAATGAACTCATGGAGCTGCAGAATACACTGGTGGTTTTATTAAAAAAAACCAAAAACAACAACAACAAAAAAACCAAAACAACAACAAGTTGCTGGTTTGAAAATATGGAAACTATTATATTTAATATCCAAGGCACATCTGAGGCCATATAAGCCTACACAAGGCTTTCCAAAAGTGACTAATGGCCCTGTCCGTTGACATCCTGGGTGGTTGTGCCTTCCAAAAAAGTGGGAATATACAACACAGCAGGTGTAGGGCAATCTGAGAGGAGTCCAGTGCTCTGCATTATTTCATATTCTTGTGTGAACAAGGAGTTTGCCATTATGAAAGTTGCTTTGAGTGATTATTTCAAGCACTTATGTACTCCAGTAAGATGATTCTGGTGACCTGATTATTAATAATGGGGAACTGAGAGAAGAAAGCTAAGAAAGTAGTAGAAGGCTGGTTAAGAAGGGAATGCAAAAGACATGAAAGTGGAAATAAAGTATGCTTTGGAATAATTTAAAAGCTGCATTATAAGCACCAGAAAGGTGTATTGATTTGCTGTTTTATTTTATTTTAGACACTGAGAGCAAAAAGCTTTAATTAGGCAAGGATAGTTAAAAGCATATGGAGAAAGATTTTTTGCAAGCCTTTGATGATAGTTTGATTTCCCATATATATATTTAGCAAACAGTAGAGAAATCTGGACTATAATTAATCTGAAACACAAAATAGGTATTTATAAAATGCAATGAAATATATTTTGTACTGCATTAGGCTTGGACTGTTTCCCTTCCTGTGCTCTGAAGCTGAGAATTGTTTACGGCCACCAAGGGACAAAGAAAATAAAGAAAAGCCTTAATGTCAGTAACAATTTAAAAATTATTTAATTTATTTATGGTGGTGAGAAAATTTTTCATTGCTTTTTTTTTTGTTTGTTTGTTTATTTGTGAGGGAGTAAAAATTTTATCTTTTAGACTTTATTTTCTTATTTTGGATGTCTGGAAACAAATTTTTATTTGAAAACCAATCATTTGCAGTTCACTTCTAATAAAGTGTCTGGTGGGGAAGAGGTCTCCAGACTGCACATGCCAGACTGTGCATAAGATACCTGAACTAGCAAGAAGCACTGCAGAGCAATTAGCAGAACTGGTAGTTTACAAAAAATAAATAAATTTTGGTTAGCTCATATTTTAGGGAAGCCTCAGAAACCAAATATTGCTATCAATTGCTAATACAGGAAAGAAGTTGTTTCATACACTAAAATTGCATATCAGGAGACATTCTCAGCAGCAGAACTTGTGTTTTAAAGTCATAAAGGAATTTAATGAGGCCTTGAAATGATGTATTTGAGGCTGGGTTGCACTGGTGTCAGAAGAGAACTGTAAGCAGGCATCTGCACATCCACTGAGGTTTGTCTCTGTGGTATTTTCCAGGCAGGTGAGATCTTGCTTTGCTCTTCTTCCAAGGCTTCCAGATGCAAAACAATTCTGAAATGGAAGCTGGGCAGGTGCATTTGTGTGGGAGTTTGACCTGTGCTATTAACTTGCTAAGAGGGATAAAGTTGTACTGAAACATTAAATGTTGTGTCCTACAGCAGATGTCCATGTCTTTTTCAGAAGAGTGCTCTGAGAGAACAGATTTAACTCTAAGAATAATCTTGGCTTGATGATACTTGTCTTGTTCCCAAGAAGTATGTTCAGCTTGAAATGTCAGTCAAGTCTGTCACTTCCTTTTAGAACGTACATACATACATATATATATAATATATTCTTCAGTCTCCCCTCTATACTCCATTCCACCTATAAGAGTCCGATTTCGAAACTGATGAGAATAAAAATATATGTATCAGATCTTCTTCTTTGACTATTTTGTAGCCTGGAATGTTGCAGTCTAATTAAATTCTTATTTTCATGTATCAAGACAGGAATGTTACCACTGGTCGAGTGATCTCAACAGTCTTGTGTATAATTTCATATGCTGTGGCCAGCGCTTTTATTTTGGGGTAGAACACTGTGCCCCTCATAGGCACAATGAAACTTACCACTGCCCGCTGTCCTTCACTTTGGGCTCCGAGAAAAAGGAATTTGAAACCAGGTACTCTAAATGAATGTCAGCTGGCCCCAAACCGTTCTGAAATGATCACTCTTGGAACGTGTAAGCTTGCATTACTTAAGACTGTATATTTGTCTAGCTGTGATTTCTGTAACAGCCATGTGGTTCTAAAGTTTTTTGTGTGCCCTTTGGCATCCTGGCCAATCTTTGCTCTGTGAACCATACTGACCTTGACTTCTTAAATCCAGTGCGCTGAGAGTTTGAAGAGAGGGCAATGCCTTCATGCTGTAGTTGGAGTGCTTAGACAAACCCCGGGGCACAAGTGCAGTTGGATACTTGGGTTTTAGAGGTTACTTTTCAGGAACTCTTTTGCCATAGCTCTTAAGCATGAAGAAAATATGGGAATGAAGGTTTAGACATTCTTAAGGAGGACTAGATTAATCATAATTATCTTGTAGTTTGGGGACCTCAGGGAATGACATTCTGCACACACGTGTTGTGTGTTTGGTTTGATTGCTAAACTCCAACTGAGGTTTGAGAAGGTTTTTCTCAACTTTTAAGTGGTAATTCTTCACAGAATGTCCTTAAAAGAACCTGTTGCTGGCATCAGAGGATCTTCCGCAAATTTCCAAAAAATAACTTGGGTTATTACCCAGAGGTAGCACATAATAGTGCTAACTTATGGAGGAAACAAAGCTTGTCACTGATAGCTGGAGATGGGAACAGCTCTTTTAAAAATTCTTCTCATCAGTTTAGAAACTCAGTCCTTATAGCTGTAGAGCACAGTGAAGGGAGAGTGATGAGCAGAGTCTTTATTGCTCAAATATTGAAAGGGAAATTCTCTGTCATCAGGTATTTGCAAATAAACCTGCTGAATGAGTAGGCCCTTGGGCTGCTTTCTGAGTCTGATCCCAAAAAGAATGCATTACAAGTTGCCTTCAGTTTAGTACTGAGCATCATCTGGGCAATGCCAAGCAACTCCCACTGTCTCTGAAATTAAAGGGACTGAGGGGCATTCACCGTCTCCAAAGGATCAAGCTCTTTGAGCATGTGGATCAAGTTCAGCAAGCTTTATACTCATAAAGGAGCACTATTCCAATCAGTAGGATGCTGACGTGAGTTAGATAAGGAGCAATCTGTGGCTCACTTTCTTTATATGCAACAATGGATAATGGCTGTGTCTCCTTGGTCAGTCACATCTAAGAGTGCTTTGAGACCTGTATCCTAAATGTACAGAGTGCAATTCCAGGAGTAACCATTAGATTATTTCCTCTGACCTTTTTTGTGTCACAGATAATTACACTACCCATGTAATGCAGCTCAGTAGCTTGCATTGGGATAAAACATGATTCACTTTGGGGTAAAGTTTATCTCCCAAAAAAGCATGAAGTCTTGAAAATATTAAGGGGCAGAGAAGCCACTATCTCCTCTGGTTGCTGGTTCCAGTGGTTAATCACTGTCACTGCTGAATTTGTCCTCATTGTTCAAAAGCTGGTTTTCTTTGTGCCTTTTTTTAATAGACTAAAGACCTCTCTGGCACCAAGCATTTTCTAAAGGTGTTTTGTTATTGTGATCTCATCACCCTTTCACATCTCTTGTGAGAAAAATCATGCTCCCTCATTGCATGCTTTTTTTGTCCCTCCATTCTATTTCTCAAGCCACACCCTCCAAAGGAAAAAAACCATTGTTTTGATATTTTTCTGCCCTCTGTCCAACTGTCCAACATTGTTTTTACAATGCAGAAAGCTGAAGGGCAGGCCATGTTCCAGTCTGCCTCACCAGCCTGTGTACACACTTAAGATCGTCTCCCCACTTTGATACTTCTCTGGTTTTGCAGCCCAAGACTGCTGTCTGTTCTAGCATTGCCCTGGGAGTTCATGCTGAATTATTCGTCTGCTTCTATCTCTTCACTCCTCCAGGGTTACAACTTTCCAGGAAATGGGATGTCCCTTGAGGTTCTTGTATAATTTTTGTTTTGTTTACAGTCCAAGCATATTCCCTGGGGGCTGTTTGCACATGGAGCTGTTTTTCTTCAAGATAGAAAGCATTATAATATATTTCAGATCATTGTCAGATATCACTGTGCAAAGACTTGAGCTTGCATTTTCCACATAGAGAAAATATTTGTAAAAGGATAGGGACAAAAACTAATGGAAAAAATGCTACTGTCTTTACTAGCACAAGGTTTTCTCCATATCTAGGGTTGTAAAGTGCAGAGAAAACTTTTATTTTTCTTACTAGAGTGGGAAAAAAGCCTCATGAATAACATAGTATTTCTCAGGATTTCAACACAAAGATATATATATATATCTATATAAAACTGTCTGATAGAGTACAGTATACATACAATCTGATCAGGACACTGATAAATTGAATCAATATTTCTAATCTGAATAAATGGCATGCATGTTTCTTTTCTCTGCAAATCTGTCTTAACAATCCTTTTTCATGCACTCCAAGTCAGAAGAAGGAAAGGTACGGGATTTCTTGGTGCCATAAATAAAATATGGTGGTTGAAAACCAAAGTGATGCTGTGCAAGACAGTGGGCTGGAAAACCAACAAGAGCTGGAAATGGAAAGTAAGATTAAAGGTGACACTTAGCCACAAGACTATCCTTAGCAGCTTCAGAATAGTATGCAGTTAAATAAACACACATGCAAAGCTTACTTTGTAATGTGCCTTGCTCTCCCTTTTAACAACAGATGATTGCTATTTACTCGAGGGTAGTGAACCACAGGAAGCTGCCCTTTTTTAGCCCTCTTGCCCTGAAAAAGAGCTATGTGTAGGCAACTCAGTATAAACCCTCTTCCTTCCCTTCCCAGCTCCCTACCCCCAGCTGTGGCTTTTTTTCCTTAACTGTATATCTGAGCATCTCCAGTTCAGACAAGTGAAGATCACTCCCAGCTATGGAGTGGTTTTTTGCTAGTGATGCCAAGTCTTTGGGTTTTATATGAGAGTCAGGGAGGGCAATGATGCAAACCTGCCTGACCTGGGGTGACAGAAGTTCAAGAATTTTGACTGCAGTGGGAACCTCTGTACCCTCAGCTCCTTGGTAGAAGAAAGTGAATGATGAAGCCTTTTGCAGCCTCAGGAAGTTCAGGATATCGTGAACACCTTTAGCCAGTTTCTGACTGTGCAAGTGGTGGCTGCTTAATGAGATATGTTATTACAGCACAGTGGAGTGGAATTGCCATTAGGTTTTGACACTTGCCATAACTAAGTTTTATGTGAAGGGAAACATAAATCTTGCATCTGGGCACCCTGTGCACATGGAAACATGAACAGTGAGGTGCTGAGGTCAGTGACAGAGGCCAAGATCTTTTTTTATCCCAAAGAGATAATTTCCCAAAGAGAATGACTTTTTTTTTTTTTTTTTAAATCTCCCAAAGAGAATGACTTTGGAAGTAATTTAAAAGTGAAGAAAGTGAAAGATGTAACTGAAAAAGAGCTGTTTTGCCAAAAAAGCTGTTCAAACATGTACTTACTATTTGGCTAAGGAAATGGGATCCAAACTGTATATTCAGCTGGCTTAAGCTATGCTGGTTCACTTTGCTTGTCCTGGTGATTTTTGGTTATGATATTCTGCTTTGCAGGCAGGCCAGTGGTAAAACTCAGTAGCAGCAATAAATTGTTAAATTTTGGTTAATGTTAATAACAATTCTGTGCTTTTTCAGATGGCTAGAAGTAAGCTTAGATTGTGGGGGTTTTTTGACCTCTGCAGCCAGGTTGCTATTCTATGTCTAGTGCTGTATCATTCAATTGAGAGCTGAAACTGAGAGCTATTACTTCAAGAGTGTTTTTTCAATATTGTTGGAGTGATGTGTATTTCCTAATCTGATCAAAACTATTTATTCCTTAAAATTCTTCTGTAGAGATAAATGTTTCGTGTCCTAAAATGGAAGATTGCTTTAAGGAATTTGAAACGAGAAAGCTGGGTTTAAAAAGAGAAAAAAAAAAACCAACAACAAAACAACAACAATAGCAACAACAAAACACCCCCCCCCCCCAAAAAAAAAAAAAAAAACCCAAATGGAGAAAAGCTCCAAGAACAAGCTCAGTGTCCTCAGGGCTAAGTGACCTCTTTTAGTCAGAATGTTGGTAGCCCTGATCTGCCTAACTAGGTGAAAGTTTAAGGAAACTTTGCTTAAAGAAAGCCTATCAGACTGAACTTCTCAGTGGATTTGTATGAATACACACAATTCCTTAGTGAGGCATGAGAGTTGGAGCTTGGAAAGATAAAGTAAGGAACTAAACAGCAAGTCTGTGGTATCTTATGAGGCTCAACATTAAATGATCTTTGGTGGTCTTTTTCTTCCTATCCCTTGAAAGACCACATTGGTTTTGCTTACATTTTGGTGTCAAAACAGAAAATATCTGAAGCTATTACAATTTTTCAAGGTGGAAAGACAGTCTTCCCAGACAGCTCTCAGGTGATTTTTTTCAGAGGGGATGAATTTCCTCTCTGTGTGTCACTGGCTGGCATTTCCCTACTGTAGATGAGAGCCTGAAATCCATGTCGTGTGTCAGGAGATGAAGCACTGTTCAGAGAGTGTGGGATGGCCCTGGGGCAGGTTTGTTCAGCTTGCAGAGTCCTGGGAGAGCAGAGACTGAGCTGCTGCCCTCCCAAAGGCTGCCCTGCAGGGAGCAGCGTGCATCAACCCACACAAAGAGATGTGCTCTGTGCAGAGCGGGGTTGTCAGAGCCTGCAGCTGCAGCCAGGCTACTCGCAGGACCCAATATTGCTCATTGAAAGAGAGCTTGATGGGCCTACATTGATTTCAATCACAACAGTGACTTTCTTTCCATGAATAAGCAACCTCTAGACAGAATAATTGGTTACATATATCTTTGATCAGTATGCTGTGCTTCTTGCCTTTTCTTGCTTTTCTTGCCTTTTCTTGCTATGCATCTTTAAGAATTTAAATACTCAAGGACATGTAAAATCCATATGTATTTGTGAGCTAAATAAGAAGCAAATTTCTAAATCTTGTGTTTGGATTTTATACTAGCTAATGTAGAAATCATGTGGATGTGAGCAGTGCTCCAGGTTTGAGCTTCTAAATCTTTCTGAAAACTTGAGGTTCAGGCTGAGAAATCTCCATAGCCTAAAGAGCATCCATGGATTGCATCCTCTCTTTCAGTGTCCACAGGATTCAACTATCATATTAAGTTTGTCATGTTTGATCACTGGATTTTATGTTATCAGAACCAAGAATTGTCTTCATAAAAGAATTCTGAGCAAGCTGGCAACATCCACCCCACCTCACTCTCTGCAATAGTGCAGGGAGTGTTACATCTTCATTCTGTCACATAATGAGTTGGTTTGATGGGAAAACACCAGGTCTGATTTTAACACAATTTGATGCAGGTGTATCTCTAGGGTTGATTTTGTTGGCTCTTATCATCTGTTTATCTCTTGAGCTTTAGCCATTGGATTTTATTAGCTTCAAAATTTCATGGTTGTACAGCTCACTGGCAAAGACAGAAATTATTGTAATGGCTTTAATGGGAGGGTAGTTTTTCATCCTTAGTTTTATGGAGGCTTCATTTGTCATTTCTTTTAAAATGCCATTTTAAAAATGTGAACAGGTCTGATTATGCTGCTAAGAGTTGTGCACTTTGAACATATATGTTGATGGTTGGCATTATATTGTATTTAACAAATTGGGAAGTATTTGAGTGTTTGAAATCAAACCTATCCTCTCCAGAAGTATTTTTAGGGAAAAATCTTATTCATAATTAAAAGGGAATTATCTCATTAAATCTCTTAAGGGTCTAAGCAAAAGAACTGGGCTGTGGGTGGGGGTTTTTTTGTTGGTTGTTTGTTTAAGGAGAAAAGGGATTGGAGGGAGAGAACAAGTGGCATTTGCTTATCATTATGGTATTCCTTGAGTAATAAACAGTTTGAGGTCTGCATTACAGGTCCCCTGAGTGCTCACATGAGCTCATGTGGGGAAATATCTAAGAGGTGCAGCATGGCTGGTTCCTCAGGGTGCTATGGAAATTTTGGGAAGTAAGTGCCTTAAAGTCCTGCCTCTAGCAGTGAGCTCCAAATACTGAGAGAAGCCGTGCAAATCCAGGCTGTTCTCAGCTGTAGAACCGAGGAGTCCCACTCAATTTTTGCCTCCCAGGAGAGGAGGCACTGGGGAGCGGACTCCAGAAAGCTGCTGGAAAGAGCAGGGCTGGAGATTTGGCAGCTGCCACCCATTTGCAAGAGGGTGCTGCTTTTGGACGGCCGTACCACCACCTCTTCAGTACTCTGCATGTCCCCAGCCAGTCCTGGCAGAGGAATAACTTTGCATTGACCCTGATCCAGCTCTGTGCAGGAGCTGTTTGGTCTTGCCATGGCTGGTGTTACAAAGTCTCAATGGTTCTCTGCATTGGCAGGCCTCTGGGACTCTTGGGTTCCTCTTTGTTCCCCCTTTTGTGTGGGGAATGCTTCTTAGCACACTTGCACTGTGCTCATTTGAAACCCAGAGCACTGGGTGGTACTATGGTACAGAGTCTTGAATTTTTCAAGGCTTTTTAGCTCTGGCTGAGCACACAACAGGAGGGACTTGATACCAGCAAAGCCACTCTTTCCAGTGGTCCCTGTAACAATAAGGTAATGCTGTGCAGGACCTGCTTGGGTGTTGCAAAACCAGATGAGGTCCAACAGAGTTTGCCAGCCCTGTTCCTGTGCTGTGCTCAAGAGTTACCCGGCTTCTCTTGGCTGTGGAAATGCTCATGCTGTGCAGCACCTGAGCTGACAGATCTCTCTGAAGCTCAGCTGCCTCTGCATTTAGCCACAGTACTTTGTATCTGCAGCTGCCTCATGGCTGATTTACAGCTTGGATAGCACAGTTCGAGGCATCCATGAGGGTTCTGCTGAGATTCAGATGCACTCTTCATGCTATTTCCTTTCCATAACATAATGTGAGGAATGCAAGGAATGTAGAGAGATGACAGCTTAGAAAAGTTAGTCTGGCTTTCAGGCACTGAGGACAATTACACTACAGTGTGATGTGAGGTTGAGTGTGTGTGTGTGGAGAGCAGCTTTACAAACGTTAGTTGGAGACTCGGCTTTCTGCATCGTTAACAAGGCTGAGGTTGTGTGTGTTTGACAGACAATGGGGCAGTTCTCTGCTGCTTTCTTTCAGCAGCACCAGAGCTGGCAAACTGAACACCAGTGGTCTTGCTCCTGGGATCCTGTAACCTTCTCCTGATTTCGTAATGTACCAGCACCAGAAGCTGAGCCACTTAAAAAAATTCCTGACTCCCTGCCCCGTGTGCTGGGCACACAGTCACCCCGTGACTGCCTGTCCCCTCAGTTTGCTGAGGGTAGCTGGTTGTGAGGAAAAGTAATAAGCTGCATCTGTCATTTGGCTTTAAATCAGTTCTCTTAAAAAAATAAAAAATCCTTCTCTGTTGGGGATTGGAAAAGGTGCAGTTATGTCTGTGCTACTGCTTAAGAAAATACACATGGAGCCTCATACTTAATTAAACAAATGCTATGATTAAACCAAATGCTGAAAAAGGCAAACAGTGTCTAAATTTTCCAAAATATTGAAAAAAAATTATTTGTTTTTTCAGCCTTGCTAGAGAAACCCATCAGCAAAAGACGAGACAGTGAAGCGGTACAGAAGGCCAAGATCCTTTACGCATCCTGCATGAATGAGAGTAAGTGGATTGATTTGAGAAGGACAAAGATGCATTCCCTGCATTTCTAAAGGCAGGCTTTTTATCTCTCCGCAGAGCTCTGTGCAGCTCTGTGCAGATGCTTGGATTTTGCTGATATGGATTCAGCTGAATGCAGAGGGTCTTTTACACATTTCTGAAGCTGGATATTGAGACTGAGGTACACCCAGGCACAAGAAGTCAGTTTTAGAGAAACCTCTGCTTGTCAGAGCTGTGAAGAGATATTTATCTGTGCAAAAGGATGTTAAACTGTGCCCCAGAGTTGTGGGGTTAGTGCCTGGGGTTAATAATTCAGAGGAACCCTCTGATGAAATTCTCATACTGATACTTTCAAGAGACTGTTGCCCATCACCTTCTACATTTCTCTAAATCTATTTAATCAAAACACTACCCCAGGGCTGGGTATAGACAGCCCTGGACTCTTTGGCTTTGGAATCTGCATGTCAAGCATATTAGCCACATGTGCAGAGTGCTTTTCCTTAGCTTGTAAATGCTGCTGTAAGGCAATGTACACTAGTTTGGGACACATCACTACCCTGAGGTAGCTGCACAGGTGAAAGAAGTGTTGGAAGTCCCCTTTGTCCTTCTGGCTCTTTCAGGCTTTATTTCCTGCACAGTTTTCTTCCAGCATGGCCCAAGTCTGACTGCCAGCAATTGAGACAGCCTGCTCTACAGCCTTGGTGCCGAGACGCTGCCCCTCTGGCTTTGATTATGAACAATAACCCCCCTCCCCCAAAACGGTGAAGTTTCTATGATAGTTCCTAATCAAGGAGTAGGTTTTTAAAAATTTACTTAATTCTAGACTTTGCCTTTTTTGAAAGGCACTGACTTGCCTCTCTTATTCTTGATACAGATAAACAGGGTTGGACTTCTATACTGCGGTGCTCACAGGCAGAGCAGAGGCTTTGGGTTTCAACTATTGTGATTGCCTTGCTTGGAAATCAATCGATGCCAATAAATCTTTGTTTTGTGTGGCTGCTGCTGAACTTGAATTGTCTGGAATGTAATTGTTGTCACACTTTGACATTTCAGATAAAATTGAAAAAGCTGACGTGAAACCCCTGTTAAGTATACTGAAGCATTCACCTTTCCGCTGGCCTGTGTTGGAATCCAATATTGGACCTGAAGGGCTGTGGTCAGAAAGGAGGTTCAGCTTAGTCCAAGCCTTGGCAACTCTTCGTGGCCAATACAGTAGCTCTGTCTTCATCCGTTTGTATGTGGCTGCTGATGACAAAATCTCCAATCGCTATATCCTGAAGGTACAGTGTAGCATCTAATGGGTTACTTTGCATGGTGTTGTGTGGTCTCTTTTCCTAAAACACGTTTACTTGCCAAATGTTTACACTTGATTGTTGTCATTATTATCTACTGGCTTACAGATGTACGTAGGGACCAATTTATGGGAATGTAGAAGCCACTAGCAACTGCATGCTATTGAAAAGTATTTCTGTACAGGTTGTTTTCTTCTTTCAAATGAAAAAAAAACCCATAAAAATGGTCCCATTAGACCAGTAGCCAGGGTCTGAGTGCATGAGAATAAGAGGTCAATATCTTATTCTGTGGGCTGCTTATGACTCATCAGTTGCATGAAGAATGCTTTTTGTCTGTGAGGATGAAAAATGGTCCATCAGTAGCAGATATTTTGAACTTGAGCTCTTTTTCTTGAGATAGAAACACTTAATCTGGTGCTTATACAGCACCTCACAACACAGATTTATCCCAAGTGCTTTTAAACATGAAATAGAGAATTTACCTTTTTCCTGAAACACTGTTGCTTTTAGACCAAAACATTACCAATTTGTTAACAGCACATGGCATTACACAACAGTTTAGTAAAAAAAAGACCCAAGAAATGTTGTTTCCCTGTAGTCTGACAAAACTCCAGATAAAATTGTATAACTGTGGCAAGACTGAGTGCCTGAGCCAAATGCATTGTTATGCCAGAGCAGACCCTCCCTCCATGGCTACAAGGAAATAGTTTATGAAGGCACGAGAGAAGGAGCAAATAATAAAGTTATGATGGCATTCATCACAGCAAAATAGGATCTATGATCCTTATTTTGCTAGCATCTTGGCTAGCTGTAGGAATGTAGCCAAGAATATATTGTATTTAGGGACTGTGGTGGTACTGGAGTGGATGTCAGTTCTAAGTCAGTTCTTCCATATTTGTTTTGACTGAGGCATTTAACTGGTATAAAATTGAAGGGTAACTTTTCCCCATCTCTAGGACATTTTCCTGGATAGTCAACAGCAGATCAACAGTTTGCTGTATTAAAGATGTCATTCTGCTAAGATGTTGTTCAAATCCTGTCACATTTTCTTCAGCTGGAGACTCACTTAATAGAACTGAAGCAGTAGAATCAGGGAGATGTTTAGTTAGGTATCTCCTGTCATAGTATTTCAGTTCAAGTCACCTTGAGCAAATGGCTGGGCAGGGACACCCTCACTGCTGGTCTCTTGGAAATGATTTATAACAAGCAGTACCTTCACTTGCTATGCTTAGGGGCACCTAAGAATTAAGTATCTAAATAACTGAAGCACTACATGCTACAAATAACTTATTATTCCGTAGGGTATTCTGATGTTAACTTGATTAGGACCTTGATCTGCAGGATGCGTCAGCCAGTGCCCTACTTTGTCCATGTTTTAACAAATTCCCAGGGGTGTAGATGTACCACAGAGTATTTCAATCTGCTTGTGAAAATGGCTTTCTTGCAAAATTCTTTTTGTTCAGCATTGCACAATCATCAATGGATCATAAAAGAATTGGAAACTCCAAATAAAACTTTTTTCAGCATTCAACATTATCTTTTTTTTTTTCCATGAGTGCTGAAGCAGTTGGTTAACTTTTTTGTTTATTTCTCATATTTGTGCTCTCTTGGTTTAATGTGTTGTCAAATCTAATTCTTAAGACCAGGGAATTTGGATGAACATTTAATGTAACAGTCACATAATTGAAATTCACCAAATAATCTGGAGTTAACTGTTGCAAAGACGCATGTAGAAAAAGCATAAGAGTATATTCTTTTTGCATCATTGTGCTGAGAAAAGAAAGTGATACTGTTTTTCAAAGAATGAGAGTTGCACTGAGCATCACAATTACTCCTTTTTGAAGATGGTTTGTTTTATTTGTTTATGGTATATTTTAAAGGTTGTGAACATCAGCTAGTAGAGGGAAAGATTATATTTATTCATTCTCTTTAAATTCTAAGTTTTATTTGTTAAGTTTTTATAAATGTAGAAAATGTGAAATATAAATCGCTTAACCTACAGGATTTAGATTAGAAAAGACTTCTGTGAAACTGTATGAATAAATGCAATCTATCTTCAGTAGACTTATCTTTAGAAATAATTGCAGCATCAAACCAAAAATGTTAGAACATCAAGGCAGTTGTTTCTGCTCCAATCAGTATCTTATTCAGAGTCTGGAAGCTGGTTAAATGAAGTTTTCAGCTTGCGCTTCCATACCCTAACCTAACTTGATCACATTGAAAAGTTCTGGGAAATCTCAGTTCGCAGTAATTATTATAAAATATATGCTGCGTAGTGAGTTCTTCCTGGTTAGGAATTTGAAACAGCATGCAAAGATTTCCCTGTAGATGTTTCACTCAGAACTCTAAATGCAGATCTCAAATTTTCAGGCCTGATTCCAATATCAGGGTGACTGTAGACCAGCAAATCTGATCCACGTTTAGATGGAAAAGACAAGCGAAGGTCAAAGATCCATCTGGATTACCAGACATCTTTAGCTAAAATACCGAAGACATAACAATATCCTGTGCATGCAATCCTGGCTGGCATCCAGCTCAGTTTCAGTTCATCTGTTCAAAAGACTGAATACAGCACCCAGTCTAGGTCTGGTGGAGCTGCTCTAGGGTGGAGCTCAAAAGCGTAACCTCAGTTTCAGTCAAGAAAACCTAACAATGCCTCCCAGACAGAGAGCAGCTCACACACTGGGGCACCTCAGGGGCATTTGGTGCATATACTAGGCTGATGTCATCCCAAGCTGACTCTTGTGCCCCTGAAATAGGCATAGGATGGATGCATGGTCATCAGCACCAACAGTTTGATCCAGTAGATCCAGTCCTTTTGTGTTTCCTTCTTGCTGATGTAGCTGTTTTAATCACCGAAATCACACCTGTGATTCTTTTCTTTAGGTGTCTTAGCTACTGCAAGGGGCATCTGAGGCTCCCCAGATCACAGTAATGTGATTTAGTTAATACCTGTCAGCACAGCATAACATTTTTCTGTTGTTTTGAAATCCCATGCAACTCAGACTGGTGCAGTGTTTTATGTATTTGATATTTGCACACATCTACCATAATTGCCAGAAAAACATGAACCATTCCAAGGTTTCTTATCAGTTTATCTTTGAATCTGATGAATTTGGCTGTTAAATATTACTTCTTGTTGTTTTTAACAGCTTGACCAAGCAAGCCTCTCTCTGGCATCTCGAGAGGATTACCTAGAAAATACCACAGAAGCCAAATCTGTAAGTATTATCAGCTGGAAAATAGAGCCACCATTTCCCCCCTCATCTTTTTTCATTGTTGGTTTTGTTTTATTGAGCTCCAGACTGAGAAAGGGTTGTGCTTTGTTTGAATTTGGGTTTTGCAGGGTATTTATCAGAAAACACCACTTCTATCACAAACACTCTTGCAGAGTTTCCTGAATGAAGCTTGCACTTGTATACAAGTTCTTCTGTCCCATGGTGATTACTGTATTAGTTGGTCTAAAATACTGGTGTAAATTCATATACACTGTCTAATCCATTTCTAAGAGCTGAAAGTTGTCAGTCTAATCCGGAACTGTCTTTTGCATTTCCTGAGATTTGTACTCCCTGAACCACAGAAGGCATCTCTGTCTGTCACGCACGGTATTTTTCCAGTTTTATTTCTCCTTTTTAACTTGCTTGGCATTCAAGGTAAGGAAAGCACAACCTTGGTTCCTAGGGCATGAAAGTTTTATACTCCTTCCTAGAGCTGGACATTTCTGGTCTACTGCTACAACTCTGCTCAAGAGCAAATCCTGTTGTCATTTCATTCTTTCTGTTTCTTTGCAGTACCGAGATGCCTTTTTGCAGTTCATGGTTGATACAGCAGTGCTTCTGGGTGCAAACGCCTCCCGAGCCGAATCTGATATGAAATCAGTTCTAAAACTGGAAGTTAAAATAGCAGAGGTTGGTAATCTAATATAATCCTTTCTTGAAACGAAAAGCCATTATATCAGCAGCATTAGCAATAGGGATTTTAGAAGCAGAAGGAGACGAGCAGATCCAGATGGAGAAACGATGAATAATATTTCTCCCTTAGTTAATTGTTAAACTTTAAATTTTATTCTCAGTGGAAAAACCTTAGCCAAATACCCTTGGTGTTTTAAATTGTAATGCCAGCCAGACTCACCAGAGGCAAGCCTGGAGGTGGCATGGCAATGTTTAAGGGACGATGTACTAGTGAGGTGCTTTCGTCTGCCATCCCAGTGGAGGTGGGGGATGGAGATCCATATGGCAGCAGAGATACAGGGATTGTTGATATGTTAGAAACTGTGGAAGCACCTGAGAAGGGTCCCATAGGAATCAGGGCTTCTTCTTCTGAAAAGGTGATGAGATCAATATCTCAGTTGAAGTGCATCTACACCAATTCAATGGTACCCACTGGGCAGCTGAAAAAATAATACATAGCTCAAGACCTTACATGTCTTTTCCAACCTAAGTGGTTCTATGATTCTATAATTTTGAAGCTGTGTAGAATCTGAGCTCCTGCTGTGCACCTGTGTTGAGAATATATTACCCTGTTGTTTAAGAAGCAGACTGGGCTGATTCTCTACGGAACAATCTGAAAGCAGTGCAAGATGGAGGTGGGATATTGGAGCTTTGTGGTGAGAGAGAGGTGTTTACAGTAGCACCACCCTTAGCTCCTGAAGTGTTTTCATGGGGTAGTCTGGGAGAGTGGATGAAAAACTCGTGAGTTTTAATTTAGGGGATCAACTGAATTTAGTAAAGCTAAGCGTATTTAAATCTGGTACTTGGTTCTGACATTTACTTGGTGACATTTTTGCTCCCTCGTGGTGTTTAATTTATGCCTCGGGATTATTGCAGGTTGAAGGAGTGTTTTTGATTCTCTATATCCCTCTTTCAGTATGTCTACTACAGGAATCCCACTCATGGGAGCTGCAAGGTCATTATTGTTTCAACCTCTACTAAAACTAGGGAGAAGGGTTGGCCTCGATGTTGGAAAACCACCAAAAGTAAGGGTACAGACTTGATGCTGGTTTGCAGAACTGCCAGCTGAGCTGAGTATTCCTTCATATATGCAAGGAAAGAAGCTATCCCTGTGAAATTCTGGTCTCCTGTTAGCAGAGAAGCCTGTTGTGTTGCACAGGACAGGTGATGCAGCAGATGACTTTTATCTGGGTTCTGCTGTTGCAGTCTAAAGGATGCTTCATAATGGCGTGTTTGTACCGAAGTGAGGGCCACCCACAACAGTAGCCAATCAGTGTTTCCATCTCTCTGCTGAAAGGGATGAAATTTTGGCAAACGTCTAAGCAAAGCCCAATATTAATTTTCAGTTACTTAGGATGGATGGACTAATGGGCAAATACTTCCTTGTGACCCGGTAGACTGGAAAACCAGTAAATATTTCTCCTGTTTATCAGTGATGGCATAAGAAGATGCATCCTTAGCTCTAGTAGCTCTAATGCTTTGCTTAACAGGTGTCTTACAGAGCATCAATCCACAAAGTGTAAGTGAAGCTGCCATGTAAGATGACATGGATCATGTAACAACTCTCAGGATCAGTAATGCACATCGTTATGCAACAAGCCATGCTTGCTTATGTTTTCTTTTAGTAAGAATAATCCTCCTAATATCTGTTCAGATATTAGGCATGAGTCGATGGACATGGCTTGTTGAATAAACCCTAATGAACATAATGATTATGTATATAAACATTTTACCGTGATGGAGGTAGGCCTGTTTGTCACTGGAGGTTTTACTGTATCCTGTGTTCCTCTGCAATTTTTTAAGTAAATGTATATAATGGAGAACTTCTATGCTCAGGAAGAGGCAGCAAGAATACTTAGGATATAAGAAGGAGTGGCATGCTTTGAGAGAGCTTGTTGTGTACAAGGAAGATTTTTATCAGGTTTGAATCACTGGAGAAAGAGAGATAGTTTTGAGAGGAAGGGAGTAAATGGGTTCAAGAAGAGTTTAAAGATTTATCAGATAAATAAAATTTGCAGAAAGGGAGAAGAAAGTAATTTTTTTTTCCTGCGTGGCTTGAGCAATAGTAAAACCACAGACACTTACTGGAGAATTTTGGTTGGAGAAGTGCCAACTGTCTGGTCAGTCTGGCGCCAATCCCTGTCCTTTAGACTGCACAGCATACAGACTGTGGTATAGGATTTACCCTAGAGCAGGGCTGGAATTGCCACTGGGAATTTTTGTTTCTCTTGAACACTGAGAAAATTTTGAGCTGTATCTTGTACTTGGTTTGTTTTTCTATTACGAACCATAGGGCCATCTTGGAGTCTGCACATCCTTCTTGTCAGTTATAAAAGGACTTGCTTCATATTTAGGATTTCTTTTGCTGTATCCTTGGACACAGCAGAGGAACTTGAGATCCAGCTCCTCTGGTCACCCAGATGGTTGGGGAATGCTTCAATTCATGTCTGGCCTGTATACTCAGGTTTCCTGCTATGGAAATCAGAGTGAAATGCGGAGAAACTTGTGTGTATCTGGCTCTTCCCCCAGGTGGAGTAAGGCCATAGCAAGAACATATTCAAATCCAAGACATGAGATGCACTTCCAGTTATGAGGATGCACCCATCTCAGATTTGATGTGTTAAACCTGAAGGTGGCTTCTACTTGATAGGAAGGGATGAATAAGTATTAATGGTTAAGGTGTACTTTTATCTCTTATGAATTAACATGTCTTTCCTTAGCATAATCAGAGCTAAATCAGTCTAATACATCCAAAGAAGACATGCAGCTCATTAAATTTCCCAGTAATGAGTTAAACTTAAAAGGAACTATGTTCCATTTCTTCCAGTTAAATGCAATCCTCAGAAAGGGAGGTAAATGCCATAAATGCTTGGAAAACAGGTGGTGAGCTATTTCTGCACAGGGATTATGAAGGACGGTAATGACGTAAGAGTCCCTGCAAGATAAACCTTGTTTTGATGGTTTTGTGGGTTTTTTTCTCTTCACCAGATCATGATTCCATATGAAAATCGAACAAGTGAGGTGATGTACAATAAAATGAACATATCGGAGCTTAGTGCCATGATTCCACAGGTTGGTTGGGGATAACTGAAAAATTATTCTTTTAATATCTGACCTGTATAATTGAAACTGTCTTTAGTGTTCAGAGCAGCATGTAAAGGAGTATCACTAGGAATGTGTGTGCTCATTTACAGTATATGTTCTTTTAAATACAGTTCCAGCTTTAATGAGGATTGAAAACATATGTAATGACAAAGCACAATAATTTCTATGTTTTTAATAAGTAAAGCTTTGAAACCCTTTAGTTCATAAATCATCTCTCTTCATAATCTGCTTTAACTGGCCTTCTCTCTGTCATTGCAGTTTGACTGGCTGGGATACATCAAGAAGGTGATTGACACCAAACTCTATCCTGAGCTTAAAGATATAGGTCCTTCAGAAAATGTGATTGTCCGTGTTCCCCAGTACTTCAAAGATTTATTCAGGATACTAGAAAATGAAAGGAAAAAGTAAGGATTCTATGATGGTTTCACCCACATTTATAAGGGTACATCAAATGCTGGGCTTTTTCTATTTCTTTTTTCATGAGTTTCAGCTATTCTTGGAATTAAGTCTCTAGGCAAACAGTCTATTTGGTTTTGTCTGAATGAGGATTTAGATATTACCTTGTGCACAGCAGGAGAATTTTCACTTTCAACACCTTTCTTCTATGGGTAACACAGGTTGTAGTAAAGCTGCTCTTTCCAGATGCATTCAGCATCTCTTGCTTGTATAGGGTCTTGTATCTTGTGAAATCCTTTACACCTGCAGAACATAGTTGTAAAATGCAGGTAGCTCAGATTAAACATGGTAGATGTGCTTTGCACGGGGAAGCAAGACAGCTTTGGGCAGTGATGAAAAAGTGACATCCCATTTGAAACATCCTTATTGATGACATCTAAGGGATTTCTGTGATAATTTGTACTCTGAGGCATGTTGCTGAAATTTAAAATAAATATTGTTAAGCTGTTGTCTCCAAATATCAGTCTTTGCTGATTGTGCAGTATGGCCACAAGCAGATGTATTTCAGGAAAAAAAAAGACAAAGGTTATATTCTTATATTCTCACTCTGTGTCTCTGGTGATAGAATGCTTACATTAATTCATAGTACCTGTAAAAATAGCACACAAATCAAAAAATAAGAAAAATAAAAATTACTGATTTGCTTACAGATCATCAAATATCCTTTCTTTATAAAATTCAGATAAATAGCATTAGTGCCACCAATTCCTTTCTGAAGAAAGACTTTTAAATTATTTGGGCTGTCCATGCTTTCTAACTCAAAGTTAGTTACATCAGTGGGGATAAATGTGTGATTTAGAGGATGCATATCTAGCAAGATGACAGGGAATTAGTTATACCTTGAGTACAAATACACTTACATGCAAATATATGTGTAACTGTAGAGTAAATACCTGGAGACTTTTTCCATTAGTGTCCTATTCAGGGAAAATCTGAATATTCAAGAGAAGTTAGGCCAGCCTGTGTGTCATGGCAGAAGGAGGCTGGAGAAATGACCAGAAATAATTGCAATGCCTGTCTTTAGCAAAGCTCAAGACCAGGTTTCTGACCTCACAGGCTGGGAGAAGAGGATGAGCAAAAGCAGTTCCAGTATATTCACACTGCATATGTTATAGGTGTTAATGGCTTAGGCATTTTCTGCCCAGTCCTTTCCTAAGAAAATTGAATCATAAAGTTTTAGAAATGGCAAATAGTGCTAAACTGAACCCAAGCAGGCTTCAAATTCTTGTGTGTAAAATGTATCCAAACAGCCCAGGCATGATAACCAAGATCATGTTTATCTATTACGTGACAATGTTCTTTACTTAAAATGTCAGAGTCTGCTCCAGAGGTAACCTTGCTTTCTGGCCTGAGAAAATTAGGAAATCATCTTAATGTGAACTCCTAACAACAAGGTCTCAATATTTCCCTGTAGGGTGAACCCTGAAAGCTTAACAAGGATATTTTCTTTTAGGTAATCTCATTTGTCATTCTCTAGATGATATTTTAAAGGTTTAGTTACTGTAAACAACATGAATTTGATTTGTTGCTGTAAATATCTAGACCAATCAAATTCCTAGAGAAGCATTTCAAACTTTTAGATTTGCTTCAGTGTTCATAATGTGAATTATCTTCTCATCATTTCAGGAGATGGAGTGTCATTAGGAAAAGCAGGTACTTTCACCAAGTTCATATTCTTAGTTACAAGGCTATCCCTACATTATACTTTTATTCCAGTGCCTTGTGTGTCCTCTTCCCGGATGAACATCCTACTAGCCTGGGTACTATTCAGAATGTCACAAAAAGATGGCTCATGCCCCAGTATTTTACCCAGTGATCTGGTAAAATATTTCAGGAAGTTTGTTTCAGGTGGAGGAAAGAATGAAGTGAAAATTAAGTCTGGCTACAGAAGCAGTTCTCTCTGTGTTGGAGGTGGCAAGTTGTACAGACTCACAGTCTTTGTATTAAAAATTTCTCCCTCAGAGAACCTGCTGAGCAGTCTTGAACTGTGAAACCACTCACAGGGCAATATTACTAGAGGAGAGCACACTGACAGGGTGTAGCCTGAATTTAGCAGAATTTTACTTAACTGCATATAATCAGGTTGCTGTGTGGAGCTTGAAATAGGTGCAGCAGTGTTGTTCAGAGGTAGGTCTGAAGTCCCCAGGCCAGGGCACTGCTGGGACTCCAACCCAGGAGCTGGGCTCTCCATGGCAAGCTGCCCAACCAGCCTGCAGGAGTTTCCATCAGCTTGGGGATAGCTAGCCTAAGTCATGCCAGGTGCTGAAGTCAGTCAAACCTTCATAACAGGTCTTCAGGGATTCCTTCAGCTTTTTGGTGTAGCAATCAATTTTTAATGGGGTTTATCTCTATTACAGGAAGAAGAGATGTGTGTGTGTTGCTGTGATGTAAATGAGCAATGGCAGAGCTCCAGTACAGCTGTGCTATGTGAGGGGGGAGGCAGAACTGCTGGCACAAATTAGGAGCTTATATCCCTTCCCTGTTACCTATGTGCTGGTGCTTTTTGTGAGCCATAAATAGGATACTCTAAATTGCATGCCTTCTGGAGATCTTTGCAGCTTTTGAAAGAAGCAGCTTTATCATTCTCATAGATCTCAGAATGCATAATTAGTTCCATAGAATCATAGAACAGTTTGGATTGGAAGGGACCCTATAGATTACCTAGTTTCAACACCTCTGCCACAGGCAGGGGCACCTTGCACTAGGCTGGGTTGCTCAGAGCCCCATTGTGATGACCCATCCTTAAGGGCAAGGCCAGCCTAGCCTTGAACACTTTCAGGGATGGGGCATCCACAGCTTCTCTGGACAACCTGTTCAGTGCCTCATCTCCCTCACAGTAAAGAATTTCCTCCTAATAGCTGATAAATCTATCCTTTTTCAGTCTAAAGCCAGTCCCACCGACAGTGTCCTATCACTATATGTCCTTGTAAAATGTCCATCTCCATCTTTCTTGTAGGCCCCTTTTCCTTTGTCTTACCTTCCCAAATCTGTGCAGTATGGGACTATTAATTGAGAAGAACTCTAATACATATAGCATATGAGGAATTTTCTTTAGAGATGGATGGAGGCACTAGATCTCTTTTCTGGTCTTAGTCTGCCTCTGAAAAATTAGAGAAGTTACAATAATTTGTCTTGAACTAGTGCCTCTAGCAATAGAGGCAAAAGTTTTTCAGTACTTATAATTTGATTCGTGACTCAATTCTGAATACAATTTTCAAACAGATCTAAAATTTGTGAAAGAGATATTTTTCTTAAAATGTCAATTAATTTGTCCACCTATCTCATATTAAATCTGTCCTCTTTAATTGCTACCATGTCTGTGGATTAAAATACTGCAAACTCACAGAATTTTACATGAGCAACCTACTTTATTCTCAGACGGGACAGAAAGTACTTTAGTAAATATTCATAAGCACTGGTATAATTTTAACTGTCCCAGCAAACAAGCTCTCTACCACTTCCTTTGGGAGAGTGTGTCACAATAAGGGTCATATTGGTTAAAAGTGAGCCTACACTTCCTCTAACAGGCATTTGGAAGTTAAAATAGAGTGTACTCTTCTGAAAGGTTACAGCAACAAATACTCTGGTCTCATCAAACGAGCAGAGAGGATTTTATGTTTTATTTGTGTACTGGATTTTGCTCCTTGTGTAGAGATTAACTTCTCTGAGCCTCAGTGAACTTATTTGTGAAACTGGGATGAAAATCACCCCAAGATCTGCACTGTAGCAGCTTTATAGGCAAAAAGTGCCAGTTTTTAAGCGAACTGAAGATAACTAAATGGTTTGAAGTTAGCATAGTTAGCCCAAAATGTAAAATGATCATCCCCCAAACAGCTAAACAAATTCAGATAAATTGCTATTTTATTTTGTTTCAAAAAACAAACTAAAGCATACTGCCCTTCAAACATGCAAAAACAAACCCCCTCAACCTTTCCTCCTGTTGCCCACCCCACATTAATAAGCATTCAAGTGGAACCTCCCTGTTGTTTAATGCTTTGTGGATTCTGTTGTGGTTACCATCTGGAATTATTGCTGTCTCATCAGACAGCTTGGTTTTAACACGTGTCAGCCTTTTCCTTCCCAAATTAAAACAATCCTCCATTAATTATGAGATATTTCTTGCAACTGTCATCTGCCTTCATTATTTATACCTGCCACAAACATTTCTGAAGTCTTGTTGATATTATTGTCTTTCAGTAAGTCACCTTTTTGAGACCCAGCCTTTAGAAATTTCAGTCTTTCATTCACTACCAGTTTGAGAGAAGTTCCCCAGCTCAAATGTAAGGACAAACATTGCTGTGTGGGAACAAGAAGTACGAGAAGAGAGAATTGATTTTGTGGCAATTAAGTAATGAATTCTAATACATAATTGGTGTGTGATGGTGATCTATTTAGCTAAGGTTTTTTACCTAAGGCTTTTGATTGAAATCAAATCTTTAACCTTTTAATCTGTGAGATTTGTATAAATGCTGCAGAAGTTGCTACAGCTGGATATTCTTCAGCTCTGCTGATGTATCTGAGGCAGATTGTTGTGAGGTTTCTGGAGTTTGAGTCATTTACCAAAACAATGAGAGCTGAGTGCTTTCAGGGTACTTCACTTGCCATTGAGTGAGAAAATTCCATGTTGTCAAAAACTTGTTAAGGGAAAAATCTGAACTTTCTGGCATTTCTTAGGTTGAAAGGAATTTTTAATGATCCTAAACATTATCTTAAAATAGTGTGGTTATCTAAGCAGAGCTAACTATTTTGGCTTTTGTAACATGTACTGCCTTATAAATGTATATTATTCATGCTAAAAAAGCTTTTTCAGATATGTTTTATGATTATTATGGGCATTTAGGTGCACTATAGAATATATCTGTGTACTAAAGAGGGAATATACCCAGTGTGAGAGATGCAACAATGCATCTTGAGCTGAAGGCTTTGTGTGGGTGGACTGGAGCTTGGTTAGAGGCAAAACTGAAGTTATGTCTCAAGCAAATGCTGCTGGCAAGACAGCATGGCCACAAAGTGTGTTTCCAAGCTGTTATGATTCAGAGGGAACTGCTTGGGATGTGTTTCTGAGTGAAGCTAATGGAGTGACACTGTAGCAACAGCTGCATTGCCCCACACTTATGGCAAGAGGAGATTGCAGAAATGGGATTTTTAGAGATGGGGGAGTTGTTTGGACAGTCCATAACAGCATCTTCGGTTGCAAAGAAGCAATTTTCCTAACTATGGAGAAGTCTATGGCCTGCTGAAAATGTTATCTATATCCCAGTGGGGAGCAAATAACATTTGAATATCTATAGCTTTGAAGCAATGAGTCTTCTTGAAAAATATGTATCTTGAAAAATCATGTATAAAAGAAGATGAGAATAATATGTGTAGGCCATTGCTGAACTTGTTTTGAGACTGTTTGAAATTTGAATTGCATATTTCAGCATGCACCTTTAGCTGATACAGCTGCTGTTGAACATGGAGAGAGATCAATCTAGGCTGGATAAATCTTCCAGTCAGGTGCCCAAAGTTTTAGAAAAGGGGCATGGAGGTCAGATCTCCTGGGAATTTTAAACAAGCTCTTCCTGGATTTCTCAGCCTCAATTTTTATAAGATTTTTGTTACTGAGACATCTCCTTTGGTATTTCAATTATCCATCTGACAAAATAGGAACAGTAATACTTTAATAATTTTGTGAATAGTAGAAGTTTTCAAAGCATATCAATAACTTCTAATGAAAGATACAAATATGAGATAATGAGAATGTATATGGGATGGACTGTTATCTATTCTCTTACCATTTATGTGCCCTACTAATGAGGGTAGATAACATTCACTTTGATCTACAAAAGAAAAAACAGTTAATCTCTGGATAGAGCTTTGATGCAACTATTATTATAACACAGTTCTTGCCACTTCTAAGGAAAATGAAAGCTGCCTTTTGGAAAAAAAACATTACCTAAAAATGACATACTAGGTGATGGACCTGTTATAAATAATCCCTAGAAGATGGTTATCATGGGGCAATTATATATTAAGTGGCTGCAATCATACAGATTCTCCTGTGTGATTGGGATTTATCAGTTTGGCCATCATTCATTAATTTTTAAGGTGAAATTTCCACCATTCAGGTAAAATGTTTGTAGAGATATTTCTGTGAGTGCTTTGTGGTACATCATATGTGTTTACATGTCTGATAAAAATATGCCTGATTTAACAGGACTCTTGCCAACTACCTGGTGTGGAGGATGGTTTATTCAAGGTTATTTAACCTCAGTAGACGTTTTCAGTATCGGTGGCTGGAATTTTCTCGGGTAAGTTATGCTCTCATAGCATTTACAAGGGTCCTAACGTTGACACTGTTGGTTTCCCTTCTAGTCGCTTATACCTTTGCAAAACATAAAATGTTGAATAATAAAATGCTGAATAAATTTCTTGAATAAGCTTTTTTTTCTTTGTTGAAGACTCTCTCTAAAACAATAGACATACATATTTTTGTATGTGATACTAAGACATTTATAAGACACTAAGATGACACGAAGAAAAAAAAGTCTTTAAGATGATGTTAAAGAGGTTTTGAAACCTCCCTTTAAAAATCTTAGTCTTCTTTTGCAGAAACTTGAAAGCTGGAATGTTTTTGAATTAGGTTATATGGGCTGAGACCTCTGCTATTCCTGCAGGCCAAACCCTTTTGGCCAAAATCTAAACTTTTTGAAAAAACCTACTACCAGCTCTTGTGTGAATACAGCTCTAGTAAAACAGAAGTCTAGGATTTCACTTTTTTTAAGCTTGCTCAAAGCTCTCCCATGGTCTATTGCCAGCCTTACATGAGCTCTAGCACATCAGTACACCAGCCATTTCCACAGAGAAGATGATCAGGTGCCTTCCAGACTGGCATTGCAGAAGAACCAGAAAACTGCCACAAGCTGTGAGGGCAGAACTAAATTATCTGTTAAGTAATGTGGGCATTTATGTAAAACACATACATTTGATTAAGTGAACCCTGAATAGAAAGCCACCTTGGTAATCCTGTGGGCAGTGTAAGGACTCCTTAAGTAAAGGGTTAAACTGAAACCGAATGGTGCTTTGTCTCGTGTCTAAGCCACTTTGGATGGTGAACTTTGTTTGCCACTGTGAAAACTGGCTGATGACAGGAGGCTGGCATGCTGCTGGCAGTGATGTGGTGCCGAAGGTGTGGGTGTTCTGTCCTCCCTGATGAGGCATGCAGGTGACTAATTAAAGAACCTACACTCTTTTTCCTTGAGTAATACTGGAATAGTTCTGAGTTGATCACATATCTAAAAATAAACTCCAGTAGCTTGATGGAAACTACACAGGAAAGGCAGCTTCTTATACTTCTGAGATCATATTCAAAATAGTCTTGTTAAAGATGCTATTTTCTTCATGTAAAATATGAGAAACTGGCTGTCAGAACCACAGTGACAAGTTTGTAGGTGTCCCCTCCTGGGACATTCCTTGCTAGTCAGGCAAAATAGATTGATGCTGGCTATTAGCCAGTCTGTAGCATAATACTGAGTTACATTGAGTTATATAATGGCCAGAAAAAAATCCTGAAAGGAGACATTAAGCTTTGGATACTGCGCATTTTAATGTGGTAACTGGCTACTGTCACTTCTCTGGGATGTAGAAGCTTAGGGAGAAATCTAATTCAAAGTGATTCAGTGTTTACTAATAATCTCATCAAGGCTGTCACAGAATTAGAGAATGGGTCAGGTTGGAAGCGACCACAGTGGGGTTTTCTGGTCCAACCTCCCTGCTCAAGCAGGGCCATCCCCAGAGCGCATGGCACGTGATTCCTTCATCCTTGTTCCCCTCCACTGGATCTGCTCCAGGAGCTCAGTGTCTGTCTTGTCCTGAGGAGCCTGGAACTGGACACAGCACTCCAGGCACACCTCACTGGGGCTGAGCAGAAGGGCAGGATCCCCTCCCTGACCTGCTGGCAATGCTCTCCCCAATGCACCCCAGGACCCCATTGGTGTTCTTGGCCCCCAGGGCACTGCTGGCTCATGGACAGCTCGTTGTCCGCCAGGACCCCCAGGCCCTTCTCTGCAGAGCTGCTTTCCAGCAGGTCGGCCCCCAGCCTGTGCTGGTGCCTGGGGTTGTTCTTGCCCAGGTGCAGGACCTGCATTTGCCTTTGCTGAATTCCAGACAGTTCCTCTGCCCGTCTCTCCAGCCTGTCAAGGCCCTTCTGAAGGGCTGCACAGCTCTCGGGGGTTTCAGCCCCTCCTCCCAGCTCTGTGTCATCAGTGAGCTCGCTGAGGCCTCTGCCCCTTCCTCCAAGTCATTGATGAATATGTTAAACAATACTGGCCATGTAAATGGCTATGGAAGCTTATAGCACAGTAAAAGCAGTGAATCAGCAGCTCATTCCTATTATTTGCCCCTGGGACCTGGAGATGGAGAGTTAGTTAAGTGAAATAACTATTAGCAGTAGCTAATAGTTAATAGCTAAAGTTAAGTGGAATAAACAGCTCAGTGGAACAGACTTCACAGGTCAATAGAAAGGACATGAGAATTGGGGCCCAAGGCATTGGACTATTCTGTTGTTGAATAGATTTGTCCAGTCAGAGGATGGAGAACTAGAGGCACTTTAGGATCATAAAAAGAACTCACCAACCCCTTGCCAGATAAGTAAATAAAACACTGAATTCCTGCTGAAGAGATATGACCATGAGATAAATCAGTGATGCTTTAAGGAAAGAATGTATTTTATGCATTCATTGTTTCCTTAATTCAGTCAGCCTCAGCCATCATAAGCACAGTATTTTTTTTACCAGGTTCTTATTTTCTATTGGTGGCTTTTATATCTTATATGTAGAAATCTTTGCATCAGAGCCTTAAAATCTCTGCAAAGAGAGGAAAAATACATGATGAAACTGTAAAAAACCTTCAGGTTTAGAAATAGGACAAACCTGCTGACTCTAGAGAAAGTGCTTTGAGTACCACATCAGCAACTATCAGCAGCTCCTCTGCAGTGGCACTTTGAGACCTTGTAAATGTGCAGTGGCACCTGGGGAAGAGGTCGGTTAATTGTGTCGTGAAGCTCTGAATTGACTGGGAGGGCTTGAAACCTGCTATTTATAGTCACTGTTACTACCTGAAGTACTGTGTTTTAGAGTGGTACATTAATATTAGGAGGATCATTTGAGGGAGTTCTTGTTGGCTGTTGTAACATAAATATCAATAAACCAGCTGTGAGATATAATCCATTCCTCTCAGCTCTATTTTTATTGGTCTCACAGCCTGTGCTGCCTTTATGTCCTCCTTACAGTCAAGCCTCCCTCAAAATAATGATAATTATTATGTTGTAATAATAGTATGTCACAGTCTAAAAGCCAGCTCTGTCTCCTGACTATTTCTATGGCTGATGCATACTCAGAGCTTTTGGAAGGAATTGCAAGCTCTGATGATGAATGCCGTAACTCCCCTTCTTCCCCCTGCATCAGGAAAAAGCTCTGTTGCAGGTTTACTCTGACCCCAGAGAGAAATTTTCTTCTCGTCTTGTCTTTTTTTGAGTGTTGTGTTGTGCTATGTATAAAGGTTAAAGAATTTGGAAAAGGAGTTGATTGTCAAATTTGGCTCTGTTTAGAAAAATATCATCCTATTATGTATTGGTTTGACTAATAGGGTTTTCTTATAGGAGCAGTGTACTCTCTGCCATCAAAAATCTATTACTGCACATACAGTATTAATAAAAAGCATTTGGAAATGCAATTCACTGGTGTATTTAAGTGTGAGTCATCGATTATGCTTAATTACAGACAATATGATAGTGAAAATCAATCTTTGAACAACCAAAATACCTCACCTTCAATAGCTGAGGGTTAAGCTGCTCTGGAATTTTCCAGTGAAATCTTTTCCTATTGGAAAAAGAGAAATCCAAACCCTTCAGTTTTGCTAGATATTTAATCTTCTGCTCAAAGGAGGAGAATAATGGGAAAAAGAAGGTGCAAAATTGGTGCTTAAGAGACTTGTATTATCTGTGAGAGGCCAAAATGCCTATCCCACCCGATCTGGTCTGACGCTAACTGTACTCTGCCTTTACACGTCTGACAGGTGTTAAATGTTGGACTGGGATTGTGCTTGTTCTCTGTGGAAAAGCCTAAGAAGTTCCTTAAGTGGCAAGGGAACACTTTGAACCTTGAAAATAACAAAAGTTTCTTAAATCAGCACTGCTTGTTGCTCATATGGACCCATCTTGTGTCTTGTTGTGTGTAGGGTTTTTTTTACATGAACTACATCTTGAGGAGCAATGTGATGTTAGCTGAGTAAGCATCCACAGTAACAACATTCTTCCTGTGAGAAACAGAAACCAGGACAGCAAATCTTCTTGAGTTCTGTTTTGCCTTGTTCCTTGGTGTGTTGACCATTCTTGACTGTTTCTTCTGAAGCTCATTTATGGTGACATCATCAGAGCCTATTTAATGACCATTCCTTTAGTAAAATAGGCAAGTTGTTCTACTAACATCTTTATAATGCAACATGGAGTGATTATTTTATTTTTTGGGGGGGACAAATATATTCAGTGTTCTTGATGATTCAAACCTCTTTTCTCCTGAAAATGCTCTGTTTGGGAAAGGTACTGAAAGGAACTATTTGACACAAACTGTGGTAAAAGTAGCTGGACAGGTAGATGACAAAAGATATGGATATACACCTACCTGTGTTAGATGTCATTAGTTCATGGCAATGGAGGGCTCTGTGAGAGGTGTTTCAAAAGGACTAACCCAGGTTTCATGAGGACAATCTCCCTAGGCTTCTCACCCTGTCAGAGGAGAGGCAAACGTTTTCAGGAGATATCTCACAGCAGGGTTTTTCTAGAGGAAATTGTGTCTCTACTTAACACAGAAAGAATACCAATATTTGGCCAAAGTTAGCACTAACCCTCTAAGTCTAGTCTCTAAGTCACTGTTACCACTGTACTGTTCTTAAGTTTAAAATCTTACAGCTATTTTGTGGTGTTCAAAAGATTTGTCATAGCACTGAATGAAAATAGAAATAACCGTAGAGTATCATTACTGTTTCCTTTTGGTGGCTGTTTGACAAATATGCTTTGGCCCCTACCGCATGTGGGTTCTTCTTAAACAGTATGATGTTATGGCCTAATACCTGTCCCTGTCAACAGGTGATCCATGGGACTACAACTTTGCTGCCTCAGTGGGATAAATGTGTGGACCTTGTAGAAAATGCCCTCCCCTACGTTGTGGGTAAGATGTTTGTGAAAGCCCATTTTCAAGAAGACAAGAAAGAGATGGTGAGTCCTCTGCAGTCTCTGTCTGGAAATTTTCAGTTAGTGGTTTCCTGCTCACAAATTGCCTCTGATGTTAGAACAAAGTTTAAAAAGAGGTAAGATTCTTAAAAATGTTTTAATTGAATTAAAAAAAAACCAACCCAAAACACAAGGAGAAAATTGAACGAATTTGAAGAAGCGTTACCTTTCTGCCCATTTGGGCCCTGCCCCTTCTTTCCATCTGGGGTCCTTCAGACAAATAAGCAGCCACTTCAAAACCAGGCTGAATGCTGTTAATATATGTAAGTAGTGACAGCCAGGCTGTGCAGGAACAGAGTGAGGGGTATTGATGAGAAATGGGTTAGTATAGCTTGTATAATTCATTATAGTAAAGCTTTTACTGACTAGTCAAAAAATTGGTAGAGATTTCTCTGCTTTAGGACCACCCTTTGAAAGCTGTCACTGCTACACCTGTAACCTAAGCAAGAAACATGTAACTGATGTCTGGCCCAAATTAAGGGAAGCTTAGAGCCACATAGCGAGAGTTTATATCTGTGATTCAAATCTTTTCTGCTGAACAGTGAAAGAAAATATTTTTCCATACCATTGAGTCCAAAGAGGTGTTCATCCTCATTCGAAAATTTCAACAATAGCTATGTTATCACTTCTCTCAAGAACATATTCAAATAACTAATTACCCTTCACAATAATTTATGACTTAGTTTCAGTTCATGTTTTTCTTACAAGGTTTTTCAGTATCTGCCTTTACAGACGTTGATTTTCCAACAGTAATCAGTTTTAAATTAACTCATTTAGTCATCGAACTTAGCTCTCCAGGCAGGAGAGGCACAACTGTTTAGGAAATGTGAAATAGCACTCTGTGCTGGGAGCAACAGCTCTGTGAAAGCCCTGCTCAGTAGCTTGAGTTTACCTGTTTGACTTTATCTACTTTGACTGCTTTCTCAGGAAAGGATTCCATTTTAGAAAGCACACACTTACTTGGCTTGTCCAAATCTTTGTCGTCTGTTTCCTCCTCAGGTTCTGCATTTCTTTTCATATTTGCCTTCAGCTAGAGTTTCCTCTCTGAGATCCAGCCTTTCAATCCCCTTCTTCTTGATCCAGTTTGTAATGTGTTATTTGGCCATTTTGCGGCAAAAATATGCCAGGCATATGCAGTGTGTTATCCTGCACAGGATAAGTGGGAAGAGTAGGAGTATAAGAAACGTACACTTTATGGAGGGAATGGACAATTTTTCATATTCGTATATTTGAGGAAAAATTATGAGAAGCAGATAGAGCAGAGAATGGTTTCTATTGAAATGTGACCTAATTAGAATGTTTCTTAGTGTGCACATTCCTTTTAGACCAAAGCTTTGAAAAATTATCAAGTCTGAATTCACAGTAGCATCCATAGTGAGAAATGCATATAAAATTCATAGTGTAGGTCACAACATTCAGTCTTAAAACGAACAACCCATGGAGATAAAATAACATACAGGTGAAATTCTTTGCATTTCATTTAGAAGTGTGCTTTTCAAGTTAATAGTTTGTGGTGTTATCATTTTCATTTCACTGGTTTTCAGTTCTATTTCCCTTTCTTAAGCAGTAAGAAAGCATGTGCATAAAGCACTCTTATTTGTACAGGTTTGGTTTTTTTTTCTTTTTTTTTCTAGCTTATGGCATATATCTGTCTATGATAAGCAAATCCTGAGTTATGGATAATATGGATTCTTTCCCCCCCATGTTTTGTGATTGATGTTTCATACCTTAGATGCTTCTCTTCTTTTATCAAGGAAGACATTATTTGTGTCTAAATATAGCACTGCTTCTAACTCAGAGTGCCTGCAGTGTTTCTTACAGATACGCCTGAGCAGTTTCAGTAATAACTTTGATAGCAGGAATAGGTTTCTCCCCCTGCCCCCTGCAGCTACAGCTGCTGCATAAAGCCTAAGTATACACCAGGGCCCAGCTGCAGAGCTTGAGTCTGAACTTGTAACCTCCAAATACAGGGAGTTCACCTCATTAGTGCACAAAGTTAATTGAGTCAGTGCTCTCTCATCAATATCTTTAAGTTACTCTGTTTCCTGGGATGCAGTTTACTGTGAATGTTCACTCTTTGGTCATATTTAATGCTAGACCTGCTCCAGTTGACCCACATTGCCTCTAAAAATAAAAAAATGTTTTTTGCAAAGGGTAGGAAAAAATGAATAATCCAAAGAACTTTGCTACATTTTTTCTGACTGCACCACAAATAAAGGAGAATTGCAGATTAAAATATACATCTGATACGTTAATGACAATTTAGCTAAAGGTAATGTTACTTTCGAGGGTTTAGTCCCCACTTTTAATGACATTTCACATCTACTAGATTTATAGAATAAGATTATATAAATCTCTGCTGCTTGACATTTTCATTATTTTTAAATGTAACATAATTGATAACACAAAGTTCCAATAAGTCTTCATCTAATGGGTATCTGTCATGTCTCTTGCTGTCTCAGCTCTGGTTTTTGCTAAAGGACTCAGGCAATGGCTGGATCCCCCTCATTGCCTCACTCTCTCAGCATTCCCCATGGCTATCTGTCATGGGTTTCATCTGCTGATATAAATAGTGGCAGCTGGTTGCATACACCTTTCTGGGCTGCCAGACAGATCCATAGGAATGAGGACTCTTTAGATTTATATAAAACATATCTTAGCCATTCCATTTCTTGTTTTCTGTCATTTCAAGATTTTCTTAGTGCGCATACTCACTGAATAGTCTATTGATATTA
The DNA here is from genome assembly GCA_013397115.1 of Edolisoma coerulescens. NCBI lineage: Eukaryota > Metazoa > Chordata > Aves > Passeriformes > Campephagidae > Edolisoma > Edolisoma coerulescens. Next base: position 2,731,836 of record VWZW01002309.1, read on the forward strand.
TTTTTTACTTGCTTGAGATGTGGTCTTGGCTTTGCAGAGGTGTCTGAAGAAGCAGCCGAGCTGAAGTGGTTGTGGGTTTTCCCAGCTTTGCACAGATCCCAGCTGTCACTGGTGGTCCAGGACCACAGAAGCAGTTAAGGCTGCTCAGTGGTGTGAGCCAGGGCCTCCACCCCTGCAGTAAAGGGTAGCAATGCTTCACAAATGCAGCTAAACACAGGCTAAATATTTGGATACTGCTTTGTGTTTGGATCATGGTGCTATCAGCTCAAATTCAGTTCTTTGGCAGTATTAATAAGGTGTGTCTCAGTCTCACATAAACCAAACCAGGCCAGAGATGTTCTCTCTGCAGAAAAGGCTTTATTTGTGCAAATGCCTTTCAGCTAGCTCCTTCTGCACGGGCCAGTGACCTAGAACCTAAGGGCCAGAAATCTCCCCAAAGGACTGCAAATCTCTCGGTGTTTTTTATGATTTCAAGATGGGTATTCTCACAAATATGACATGAAATGATCAGCAATGGACAGGGTGTGTGGTACACCAGAAGGGAAAGAAGATGGAAAAAAACTTACCTTCAGAAGAAGTGTCTCAGCACTGGAGAAAGCAGAAATTAGCCTTCAAGAAAGGACAGCAGATACCATCTAATTTGTAATCATTTGTGGTCTAACCAAGTCTATCACTCCTACGTACACCAAACCTTTTATTACAATAATTCTGCCTTGATGTATTTTACTGGGGAGGGATTTACTAAATGTTTTGCAGATGGAGGAGTTGACTGAAGGAATTCGCTGGGCTTTTATTGACATGTTAGAAAAGGAAAATGACTGGATGGACTCTGAAACAAAAAGGAAAGCTCATGAGAAGGTAATAAATATAAATGTTGAATGAGTACGGTAAAGATTTGACCTGAGTGATAACAGTATGTCATGGACTGTACTTGCAGTTCCAGTTACTTACTCATGGTTTTGTTTCAGAAGGGACACGTGCCACATTTGTTTTTCTGGAAGCTGAGCCATCTGAGCTCCTGCTTCTTTGCAGAAATTATTTTTGTTACCTTGTTCTTCTTCCCTTGCCTCCATCTTTCCCAATCTGGCTCTGGCTGATGTAGACTATGAGCTTATTTCAGATTTGGCTTTTGTTGACAAAGTCTTCACCTTGACTGGAATTCCAGGGATACACCAATCTGCAGATGGAAAACAGTGTCTAAAACACCTGTGACAGCTGAGGGTGTTTGCTGTGAAGATGGAGGATCCAGCCGAGAAGGGAATTTAGGAATAATTCAGGTTCCATAGTTTTTCCACTGTTATGGCGGGAGGCCTAACTTGAGAGCTGTCTTTTGAGAATGTAATGGCAATCCCAGCTGAACATCCATTTCCTGATAGAATAATGCGAATTATGAAGTGTGATAATCAAGGATGGCATTACTGGTCCTGATTGCCTTCAGATAAAGTCACAATAAAATGCAGGAGGTAAAGGTGAAGGCAGGAGGATGTACTCAAAGCCTCCTTTTCACTCTATTCCCACATTTACAGCATGTGGTGAGTGGAAAGGAAGATTGTCCAGATGCAGAGCTCTGTTCCCAGAGCAGCAATTGGAGGGAGCATATAAAGACAACTGGAGGGCGTTGTGTAGGTCTGTGTCCTTATTTGTTGAAGCAATGGGGACAGCAGTGAATCAGTAAGCACCCTCTTTGAATAAACTGACAGGCAAGTGCAGCTGAACTGTTCCTGCTCTCTCTGCTTAAATAAAAATAGCAGTGTTTTGATTTAAAAGCAAACATGGTCTTCAAAGTTTTTTAGTAATTCTAATGAAAAGGCCGTTGAGCCATTTTGTCATTGGAAAGATTCCATATGCAGTCCATTTACATTTCATACAGCAGTGCTCTTCATATATGTGCAAATGAAATAGAGCTGCATAAATGCACCAATAAACTCTATAGCAAGAGAACAATAGTAAAATGACATTTATTTCCCACTAACCTGATGGTAAATGGGCTGCAGTTATTACTTCTTACTGGCTGTTACACTTTGGTATTTTTACTAGAAATACCATTAGAAATATAATGATCTGTAATTTAGATATTTGTTAAAATTGATGCAAAATAAGAGCAGCAAGATTTTCTAATTATTTCCTTAATAAAGATATTTCTACATAACAACCTGCTTAGAGATTTTGCTCAAAATTTGCTACTGGCCTTTCAGCAGGAAAACAATACAAACATTGCCAAAACTCCCTAAAAAATATCTCCTTTTCCTGTTTTAAGGAGGGTTTTTGTCAGAAGATAGGATAGATGTTTGGTCGGTAGAGATGGCTGTTTCCCTCTGTTGACACATTTTGGAAGCATATGGCACTTTGCTCCCAATTTAGACATGTCATTGAAGGTTCTTAAATTAGTGGGGTGAGTCTGGGCTGAACAATGCGTGACAAACTAAATTCCATAAATACGACAAAAAAAATACTAAAAGCCATAGTACTATCAAATGAATAGCCAGTGGTTTAAAGTCATTCTCACTGAACTGAAAAAATATTTCATAGTTTGCTGACATAGGAACCAGGTCAAACTTGTAAGAGACAAGTGTTATGTAATGCCTTAGATACTGCAGCAACAATTATGTGATAGGACTTATGACTACAAGTTTAAGTTCAGATTCACAGAAATAGCTGCTTGGCTGGAAGGAAAGGTCTAGAGAGACATTTGGTAGATTTCCAGACATGGAGTGTGTGCATATTTATTAAATATTATTTATTGTTAATGATATTCTATTTGTCCTGGAACTCTTGGATGAGCATGTTTTTAGTTAAAGAAATGGATTCATTACATGTAGGGTCAGAAAATTCACTGGGGAAATCTAAGGTTTATAATACAACAGAGCCTTCGAAATCTGTTACACTGTTCTAATTAAATCTCATGAGCCTAGCACTTTCTGCTGTTACTTTTTCAATACTTAGGCTTTAATAAAGCAGCACAGACAGCATGAATTTTATGAGGGAGATTGGTTGATTAAAAAAACCCCAGTATTAGTTTATTATAGAAATCAGTAAAAGTTGCATTTCTTTGTTGATAAATGTCGTCCACATGCTGGACTCCGCACCCAGGATGGAATAACACCAGGAACCAAGTATAAATTGGAAGAGAGAGGGTGCAGGGCAGCTGTGTTCAGCGTTGGTGTGGCCTCACCTGGAGTGCTGTGTGTTGTTCTGGGCCCCCACACTTAAAAAGAATCTGGAGGTCCTTTGATGAATCCAAGGGAGGGCAACAAGACTGGTGAAAGGGCTGGAAGGAATGTCCTGTGAGGAACAGCTAGGGACTTTGGGGCTGTCTCTGCAGCTTGCTTAAGTGGGGAAGTGGAGAGGGAGGTGCTGATCTCATCTCCCTGGATCCAGTGACAGCATGTATGGGAACAGTTCAAAGCCACTTCATCAGGGGAGGTTGGTCTGGACATTAGGAAGCATTTCTTTACCGAGAGGGTGGTCAAACACTGGAACAGGCTTCCCAGAGAGGTGGTCAATGGCCCAAGCCTGTGTTTAAGAAGCATTTGGACAATGCCCTTAACAATGTGCTTTAACTTTTGGTTACCCTGAGGTAGTCTGGCAGTTGGACAAGATTGTTCCTTGTAGGTCCCTTCCAACCAACATGTTCTAATTCTATTCTATCAATTAAGCAAAGAAAGGAAGCTGTTAGTTAGGTAAAGGATGTTTTGGTCTTTTATGTTTCCATCAGTAACTGTCACATTGTCCCTTATAGTAGTGCAGATTGGAGCTTCTGCCCTAAGTTCCATGACAGAACTGTATCCTACATGGAAATGACTGATTCAGATATTTTGCTCTTCCATATTTTTAATCTCATTGCATTCTTGAAATGATCAGATGCTCTGAAAAGAAATTAACTGCAGGAACCTGATGGTGGTTTTGTTTACTGGGCCTGCTCCGTGGAATCTATTTAATTTGCCTTTAGTTTTTCTTTAATTTCAGGCATATCTGGGTCATGAAAAATTTTTTTACTCATTTCCTGAAAGAAGAATAGGGTCAGTGTAGGATCTGGGTGCCTGGACAAAGAGCATAGAGAGCCTTGTGGTGATTGTATCTTTAGACAACAGTGTATTGTAAAGGACATGGCAGGTTTGAAAGAGAATTAATTGCAAATCCTCTCTGTGATTTAGATACTCGCTGGTTTGTGTGTTTTCCGCTTCCTCTTTTCTGACTGATGCCCACCTTTCTTTTGTGCTTGGCTGAGGCCAAATTTGTATACCCTGCTGTCAGCCTGATGCTTTGCAATGAAAGGAACCATCGACCTCCAAAGGACTTACAAAAGACCCTCTGGTAGAAACTATTCTTGAATTTTGCTTTAGGCAGCTTGTCAGCTTTATCTAATCACTCAGTCTGTGACTCTTTGTATCTGTCCTGTTGTTTTATGTTACTCAGAGGGGACACTACTAATTTGATGTTAAAAGGATCAAATCTACTACTCCTTGTGACACAGGGAACAATTGTCTTGCAGCCTTGATATCTGAATAATCTCTTTAGCCCTTGTATACTTTGGAGTAGGATTTGACTCTCCTTTTGTAACAAAACAATATAATAAGATAACATCTAATAATTTATCTCTCTCCTCCCTCCATTTCTTTCTTTCTGCGATCGAAAGATGAATTTAAACCAGACCATCTGAAAGCCAATCTTAAAAAAAAAGTTTCTAGCAGAGTTAGGTGACTCTGCCTTCACGTGCAGTTCTCACCTGGCTCTCTGGATGGAGCTCACGCTGCTTCCAAAGGAGCTGAGTCCGAAAGAAGCTCTCGGCTCTGTGTTGTGATGCTGTTTTCTCTCCTGTCCTTACTCCTCTGCTCTATTCAAGCCCTTCTTTATTGTACCGTATTTGACTATCATCTCAAATTTGCTTCAAGTATGTCTGTTAGCCCCCCGAATTTTCAGTGCAGTGCTCTGATAAACAAACAAACACCCCCAAAAGGTTTCTGTTCTTGCTCTTCTAGTCTCCCCTTTTGTAAGGGTCATTACATTTTGCCCTAATTTGCAGAACAGAGAAATTATTCAACTGAGTGCAGCTCCAAGGGTGTGTCTGGCAACACTCTTCAAGTGCATGTTCTGTGAGTTATCCGTGGCCACGTCACAGCCTCTGAGCAGGACTGCTGGGGTGGGGGGAGAGAAGCGAGAGCCTTTTGTTTCCCTTACAATGAAGGTGCAGATTGCAGCCAGCTGTGGCAGCCGAACGGTATTGACAGCTGTGTTTTGGCATGGTGGGCCACAGGGGAAAGGGAGAACCCACAACTGAAACTCCATTGACATAACTTGTGTGATGAGGGCTCACTTCTTTAAAATGGTAATTTATTGCTTCTGCTCTTCAAAGGATAATTCAGTGGAAGATCATCACTGACATGATAAATTATTCCCACTCCTGGGCAGGAACCATTATTTTATTGATCACTATTTTTCCTTCCTAAAATGCCCTTTGTGCTTGGGTTTAGCCAGAGGCTTGGAAAAAGATGCTTTTCTTAAAGTTTGTGATTCTCTTATAAAATATCCTGTTGGGCTATGGCACAAGAATAACTTCCTATTTGGAAGGTTTTTGGTGGTTTGGTTTGTTTTGTGTTTGGTTTTTTCGCTTTACAGTACTATTTTTAAAGCATGGCTGATAAGCCAAAAAAAAGCTTGTTTTTCCTCTAGTAAGATTTTTCTGTAACATTATTAACTTCCTTAAGTCATGGAGCACAAATCCCAAGGTCACTGTGCAATCATTTGGCTCCTGAACTTGCCTGCTGCTTTGCCTTATTTCTAAGGAAGTTGTGTATGCAACATTTGTTTTCTCCACATCTCTCTGAGTCTGAAGACTGAGTCAAGAGGAGCACAGGAAAATATCAGGACCGTGCCTGGCTATAGGTGGCTCTCTCGGGCAGTATTAGGTACCTTTGTTTAGCCTACAGGGCTTGTTCTGCTGCTTCAGAGAGCTACAGCAAACCTCCCTAGACAAACACAGTGTAATTTGGGCCAATAGCCCTTAGGAAATCCAGAGCCATCTGTACAAACCCTGATTTAACAACATATAGGTACTTTAAAGGAAGTAGGTGTCCATGGGTTATCCCACTGTAGCCATTCACTTCCCAGCTGGAACTTGCTGGCCCTATCCAGCCCTGCAGTCAATTTTCTGAGCCCCTGCCCCCTTTCCGAGTTCTCCATGGTCTCCCTCTCTCCACATTTGTGTGATTTCACTACAACCATGACAGCTGTACTGCTCAGAGCAGAGTCCAGCGTCTGCTTCGGACAGCGGCCAAACAGTAGCAGATGTTTAGAGATGAACCTAAGGACAGGGCGAGCATAAAGGGACACATTCCCACTATCCTTTCCTGGCCTCTGACAAACTGCAGCTCGCTTGCTTCCTGAGCCAGAAGTGGTGCCTTTGTATTTATTTATATTTTCCTGCTGTGAGTTTGTCTAATGACATTTTGAACCCATGACAATTTTCATCATCCACAACTTTCCAAAGCAATGAGTCCCACCGCTTCACTGTGCTCTGTGGGTAAAAATAATGTCTTTTTGTTTGTCTGAAAAATGTCACCTTCTCCCACGTTATGGTAGTGCAGAAACCAGAGAAGCATCATTGCCTGTTCTCTTTTTGTGCTCACTCTTGCTTCTGCAAAGTCTTGGCACCTCGATACATACTGGGAGAATGGAGCCTCCTGCTTTTCTTCACATAGCCTGTCCAAGGCATGCACTAGATACAGTTCTGAAAAATAGCATTTCATTGAGATCTGAGGCAAGCCCAGACAAAAAGGCCGGGCACCACAGCTTCAGGAGCTGAAATTAATCTTGCTTAATGCCAAGCTAGTTTTGCACAAAGATGACAAATCACCCAGTCTTGAAAGTGGTTACTGGGCGCTCTGCAAAAATTAAAAATGCCTTTTGAGTCTTGTGGGGTCTGTGGACCTGTCCTATGAAAACTAATGCAAAAATATGACAGAGGAACCAGCCCTGAGACTCAGTGCCTCTGATTTCAATGGGCTTTTTTCTAGAATGAAAGCCAGCACAAAACTGATAGAACAACATTTGGTAAAAGAGAGGGATGGAGTTTCAGAACTAAAGCTTGCAAGACACCTTTTACGTGTTCCTTTAAGATGACTTTATATCTTTGCTTCAAGGATGTCAGAGAACTTCACAAAGTGTAAGACTGCTTCAGAGCACTTATAGAAACTGCTAGACATACTTCAGAAGAGCTAAGAAAAGCAGGAGAATTTTCCGAAGGCTCTAATTGCAGTAAGACACTTCATTCCTGTCCAAAAACCTATAGGGGTGACTGCTGACTTCCTAATTTACTGGTTTTACTGGAATGTTAGATTCAGATATTCTTGAAACAACCTTGCCATTTCTAAATTAGAAAGTGTACTTTTGTTGAGTGCCAGTTAAACCTTAGCCACGCTTCTCCTTTGTAGAAGTGAGCATTCTGAAATAGGGTAGTCTCTGGATGCAAAAAATTCGAGGGCCTGGTTTTATTGTAGTAGTTGCATTGCAGGGAGCAAGGAGCAAATCTCCTCAGAAGGTTGAAATGTGTTGAAATTCAGAAAAGGCAGAGTCACATTTTAACTCTTTTCCAACATGTCTGCAATTCCCTTGTGCATTAAATATATCACTAGGGGTTTATCTTCCTGGTTTAACTCATTTTTCACAGAATCACAGAATGGGTCAGGTTGGAAGGGACCATAGCGGGTCATCTGGTCCAACCTCCCTGCTCAAGCAGGGTCATCCCAGAGCACGTGACACAAGATTGTGTCCAGATGATTCTTGAACATCTCCAGTGAGGGAGACTCCACACCCTCTCTGGGCGATCTGTTCCAGTGTTTCGTCACCTCCAGAGTAAAGAAGTTCTTCCTCATGCTCAGGTGGAACTTTCTGTGCATCAGTTTCTACCTCTTGTCCTATTGCTCGGCAGCACCAAGAAGAGCTTCCAAAAGGCTCCATCTTCTGACACTCTCCCTTCAGATACTTACAGGCATTGATGAGGTTCCCTCTCAGTTATCCCTTTTTGAGGCTGAACAACCCAATCCTTCTTCTACCATGTGCATGGACATATGAAAAGAAGGGGACAACTCAATAGGAAGCTGGAAGGAAAGTAGATGCTGTTCAGAAATTATGTAAAGGATTTGAAAAGTTTGCACTACTTACGTAGTTTGGAATTTGGTCAGGATTTGGAGGCTGCTACTCCCGCACCATTCCTGAGAAAGCTGTTTGGAAAATGCCAATTTTCAGAGTAATATTTTTTCACCTGGAAGAAACAGGGAATGGTACTTTTCTTCTAGAGTAGAAGTGTTCCATTCTTTTCTCCAAATAAAAATAAGTCTTCACTTTCTATCAGAGTAACATCCCCTTTTATTTCTTATTCGTTTTACATCAAGTATTTATTTCTCATCACAAACTTTAATTTTTGAACCCTAAGAATAATCTATCACATCCTGAATTTAATTTAACCTTCACAGGAAGACTGGGCTTTCCTGATCAGTAACCACAGGAGATGTTCTTCTCCATTGGCCAGAGTTGAAACTAATAGCAATGGCATGTTTGCTTATCTCTTATCTCTGGGGTTAGATTGCTGCTGTCAGCTTCTCCCTTGTTATCTGGCTGCTGCTACTGCTCACTCAGTTGTGCAGGGGTGTCAGTTCCATTAATAACCTGAGCACCATGCAAACAGATAGTGTAAAACAGGTGAAGGGAGAGGAAATTGTATTTAACCCTGATCTCACAGCTGTCATTTTTCAGACTCTGCCACGACCACATGAGGCCAGAATGGGTGCGTGACATCAAAACACCTGTGACAAATCTCATACTTGAAATAGGAGGGAGACAGATGGACAGACACCTGCAGATGCTCAGGGAGCAGGGTGAATCTGAAGGTTTTATGGCAGAAATGCAACATGAAAGCATTGTTATGCTGAATGACAGAGCAATTCTTCCAAAGAGCAAGAGGTCCTCCACCACCCCTGGAAATCTTGGACAGTTTCAGCTTTAACTTTCACTATCTTTGTTGTTTTAACAAGTAAACCTGTTTCCTGTAGAGGTACAGTTACAAAGACAATGTGGTCCTCCAGCTCAGCAGTAGCAGATATGGAGGGGCAGGAGAGCCATTCTCTGTGTGAAGGAGTTTACAAGGGCATGCTCAGATATCTGCTTGGCGTTCCCTCGCTCTTTCCAATGAAAGTGCATTTCCTGGCTGTGGTGATCTCCATGTGCTGTAAATGCCCACTGAGAGGAGAGCTGCCTGCTGGCTGGGAGTAGGTGAGGAGCTCTTCTCACCCTCAGCAGGGCAGGGCCATGATCTGGGACCCCACCATGGACCCTCAGTCTTGGCACTGAGCTGTCCACAGCCAGGAGTGTGAACCAACAGCACTTCAGCTTGCGCAGGTATTGTACCAGTCACTGGATCTGAAGCAAAGTTGTGAAATTTTAAATGGCTTCAGGTACTGGTATTGCTGGAGTTTACTTGTAAAGGAGCTTTACCACAAGGAGCTCATCAGACTCAGGAATTTGTTCCTTTAGTGGCCTTTTAGAGGCCAGGATGTTGTGACTAAGAACAAAGGCTTCCTCAGCTGCCCTCATTTGTGAGGGAGCAGTGAGGTGTCTCGTGCTCAGTTTTCTGCATATGGGATGAGCTTCATCAATGTGAAAATACCTAGATAGAATTTATTTAAAAATAAAAATATGTAAAGATTTGGAATAGAGAGGAATTTGGTCTTGAGTAGAGCATTTTCTGAATATTTTTTTTCTGTGTTCTGCAGCCTATGTTTTTGTCTATGCTTGCATCTGCTTTCCCCCCATATATTACAAGGCATGGACAACTGATAGTGACACACTGGTACAGTGCTGGTCAGGGTCCCTGTTCAAGTAAAAGGAATTTCTCCTCAGAGATAAAACATGCAAGTCATGAGTAATACTTGTGTTTAAGTTCTCAGTCACTATTTCAGTTTGAGTAGTGTTAAAAGGAGTCTCTGCCATGTCTGGTTTCTGTTGCATCAAGACTGCAGCTGAAGCTCACTTGTGAAATGAGAAATGAAAAGGGAATTTTTCACATGCTATTCTTTATTAAAAAAGATGCTCAGCAACCTTTGCTTAACCTTGAAAATGTTAAATGAATGTAAACTGATGCAAGCAGAGGCTAAGGTCAGAAGTTGTCCCTTTCTGGAACAGGTTATTCAGAATTTTGCATAAAACTGGAAAAGAAATGCTGTGGTAAATCATATCCCATACAGTTAGAATTTTGATAAAACTGGAAAAGAAATGCTGTGGTAAATCATATCCCATACAGTTAGGATGGGGAGGGAGCTTCCTTGCCCTTTCCTGATCCCTGAGCCTGCCCCTCTCTCAGTGCCTGGTGTCAGAGATCTCAGCACACAGGGTTCTTTTAGGTCCCTGGGGACTTTTATTTTGCTAGCACAGTGGGTTTTCTTAAGCCTGCTGCTTGCCCAGAGCTAAAACAAAAACAGCAGAAAAGATTTTTGGAAAGGTGGGTGTATTTCTAGCAAGAGGTGGCATGAACATGGGAGTATGGGTCACCTCATGAGGTGTTCTGGGGGTGAGCAGTGAAATGGGTCCAGGAAGGAGTTTCTATAAAAAATGGAACATAATAATTTCTGCGGCTCACCAATGTGACAAAAACCAGCCAAAGGTGTTGGGTTTTTTTTTTCTTTTTTGCTATTTCAAATCCTTAGGATGCTGGTGCAAAAATTTTTCGGTAAAGATATCTAAGGTAATTTCAAAACAAAAAGAGAATTTTGAGTTGGGGGAGTGTGTTTGGTTGTTTGGTTGGTTTTCAGAGATAATTGTATTGGAAAACATGGAGTGTCGCCTGAAAATAAAGGCTTGAGGAGTATGGCTTTTTACAGTGCTAAGGGAGAGTCCAAGCTTAGCTTGGCATGAGTCCTATCAAAGGCAGCTTAGCAGCACATCCCACGGGGAATTTTCTATATCATCTGTATCTATATCTTCTATAGCTATAGCTACACCAGCATGATACTGACGATAGTCTGTGCCTTCAGACCACAACACTTGCTTCTGGCTTGTTTGAAGTGCAGCTGGAGGAGGTCCCAGCTGTCCACACACCCTGGTGCAGTCATGCCCCCAGGGATGCACAGGGGTGCAGAGGGGAATCCAATGCAGAAACCCCCACGCTGGAGCTGACCTGTCCCTGCTGATGTGGTGCCATAGCTGACTCATTTTGCATATCTGGGCATCATCCTTTCTTCTGGTCCATGGGCATCATTCCAGCTCCACTGAGAATCCAAAGACCCTTAAAACTCACCAAGGAGCTTTGGACAGGAATAGTTAGCAGCTGAGCACATCCTGTGCCAGGAACGCAGTTGTGCTGGTCTGCAGTATAAGGGCACTTACATCTTCAAAGACGAAAATATTTTCTGTGTGCCACAAAGGAAGGTATTGCAAATCTGATGCTCTGTTCATGAATGAGAGAATATATGTCTCTCATATAATATTCTGTGTATAACATTATGGAATCATGCTAATTATATATTATAAATATATAATCATATATTGCAATACAGAGGTTGCAAATGGAAAACGAAATTAAAATAAAATGGAAAAAGAATTTTTTTTCTTAACAAAATTAAAGCAAAGCTGGCAGCAGAATAAGTTTCTGGCAGAAGGAGAAAATATGAATAGGTCTATCAATTGTAGTGCTGCATTGAACTGAAGAGTTGTGCTTATAGAAATATCACAATTAGTATGTTTATATAAGTAAGACTGAAATAAAGATGTTAATTTCACACTTTTTCTGACTTAGTCCAGTTCTATTGCTAAAAAAAATAATAATTTAATGTGGGATTAGTTTAAACTGAAAAGTTAATTCCAGTGAAACTTCCATCACAGTGCTTGAACCAATGACTGAGTCTTTGTATTCTAGAGAGCCAGAAGGGATTTAGGACAGGAAAGAGTGGCACTGATGTACATTGTTGCTTTTTCTGACTCTTTTGTCCGTGGTAGTCCTGCTAAACTTTTAGATGCTTTAATCTTTATGGTGAGTAATAATGATATTGTCTTGCTGAATAGTAGACACTAAGACTGGACATATAATCCCAATGAACACTTTGCTTAGGAATAGCTGTGTCCCTTTTCCTCTCTGTTTTCTAGGATTATAATTATAGTATGGTATTTTTAAGTGTACTAAGAAGTATTTTCTTGTCAGTAAGTTTTCTCTGAGTGAGGCTTTGGTTTCAAAAGATCATTCAGAGGATGAGGTAACTATCGTACCACGTAACCCTTCTTCACTTTGCCGCATCATGTGTCCCCAGCACTTGTCTCATAAAAGTTCCAGAAGTTGTTGTGTCTCTCCATGTAGTGAGTGAGCGATTCAGCTCAGTGATCTGGCAGAAAATTAGGTGGGGAAAAGCTTGGTTAAATTTCTACTGTGTTATTGAAGTGTTAAGCAGTCCCACAGAAAGATGTGTCGAGGAGCTGAGGCAGCCTTTGGAGGCTGTGGGTGCAGGCAGCATGAGAAGAACTGTGGACAGAAATGAGAGGAGCAGGGAAGAGGAGCAAGGACTAGGACATGTTTTTCCATTTGGCAGCACAAAGCTGTTAAATGGACTCAGCTAGTTTTGAAACCATAATGTGTATTTAACTGAAAGCAATTTTATGTGTACATGGGTGTCATTGTTCACGTAAGTCACTTGATTATTTCTTTTATTTTCTTTTAACCTTGGCCTCAGGTTATTACAAAGATGGAATGATAGCTGTATTTTCTGTCTTCATTATTTTATCAATTATTTTATCAATTATCAATCATTGTAATACAGAGGGGATGGTTATGGTACAGTGTGAAGTGGTGGTATGTGAATTATTATTATTAAATGAAACACTGGTTCTTGAAAAGTCTACACACCTTCTATTATTGTGACATGCAACAAAAAGAGGACAGTTAAGCCAAGTTTTAAAAATAAATAATGATAATCTGTATTCTTGAGTATGGATTAGACAGTTCACTGCAGATAAAGTACTGTTAAAAATTGTCATTTCAGGCCAAGTGTTCATGTTTGAGTTGCCACTTCACTTTCTATTGTAGTTGACAACGTGAAAATCCCTGATATTTCATTTTCCCAGAAAGAAAATACTGTACATGATTAGGGTGAGCTCAATCCATCTCTCACTCAAGTCAGTAGTCACTTCCTACTGACATCTGTAGGATTGGGCTTTAGCCCTGTGATGGAAATTTCCTGTGTTTTGCCAAGATCCATCACTCTATTTTCCTAGTTTTTCCATATGTAAACCCTAGATAGACACACTGATATTTATGCAGCAATTTTACCAGATGGCTCTTGAATCATCTGTTCTCAATGAAAAATGAAAAGACTGGGCACATATATAAAGGCTGAATTAATCTTGGTAATTAAATGGAACATTACTTTGCCATGAATGATTTTAGCTTTCACAATGTATTTCATGCTAATTTTTCAGTGAACTGTAATTGTATTAATTTTTTATAAATTTAGAAGCTTTAAAATGATCTTCACAAAGTTATTGAGTCAAGCTATTATACAGAAGATCTCTGTCAGACTCATAAAACTTTGTCGTGAGATATATGTTTTGTTTTCTCTTTACAGTAAGTAAAATATGTCAGTACTTAGTGTTGTATAAAATATCCAAGTCATACTCTGAGAGGCAAAAAGGCTCTCAGAATGCTCACATGCTTGGTTGTCAAGTGAGAATTTGAATAGGCTGGAAACTGGGATGCTTTGGAGCACTGAAACATGTGCGCATTCCCACGCTGGCAAGTTGGTGAGCAGAGTGAAAACTCGTTTATTATTTTGCCTGGGTAGTAAACTGACTTGCAATGCTCTCACTGTGACAGCAAGACACTGATGGTAAAATCCTGGCTATGTTGAAGTCACTGGAGAAACTTCTATGCACAAGGAGTGGTGGAAGTAGTAGTCCCACTCTGGATCCTCTGCCTCAGAGCCTGCTCTCTCTGGCTGCTGGGCTAGAAAAGAGTCATCATGACTTACCCTAAAGCACCCTGCGAGAGCTTCTTGCTTGTGATGGCAGGAGGGGAGCCCTGGAGTGATGAGTTTCCTTAATTTACCCAACAGCCCAACACAGGCTGAGTCCTTAATGATGCTTGGGGGAAATACTCCATCGCCTCTTTTCTTCCTCTACACAGGGCTGTTTAATATGCAAATTAGAGAAAGGAGTTAAATGAGCCTTTAAACCATAAAAACTTGTGGATGGTGTATTTATGGTGGATTCATGTGCAATTGCCACATGGCTGGTTCCTGTACATTTGTCACATTTCATTTGACTCCCCTGTGCATGCCTCCTGGAAGGCTGGTCTCTTATACATACTTTTAATCTTATCAAGGGGAAAATACTGACATCATTATCAAAGAGCAAGCAAGTCGTAGAAGAGTTTTCCACTTCCTTGTGATGTATAAATAGGGAGTCTCCAAACTTCTCTTAAATATTACACAAGTGAACAGAAAAATAGGCACAGAAACAAGACTTCCAACACACAAATTTAGAAACCTGCTCTCAATATGATACTTTCTAACTTGTCAGTTGTGTAAATAAATTGGGCCATGTGCTGGGCTCAGCTGAACAGGTTTGCACCTGATGCAAAGCCCCTAGGAGGAATCCCCATCAGAGGGATTCCCGAGGACTTCAGAGGGCTTCCAGCATTCTCTCATGAGTTTTGCTTTGGCTACAGGAAGCAGTTTCCCTAATGACAAGCCAAACATCCTTCACTGTCTGCATCAGCTTTGTCTGTCTTATTGGCTCAGATCTCTAAACCACACATATTGTGGTAAGGCCTTTTCAGTAATAAACGCATGAATTTTCCCCTTATCTATCTATCTATCTATCTATCTATCCATCTCACAAAATACAGACAGCTTTAGACATTGATAAAGCATCAAAGTACTAAAAGCAGCATTACCTTTTGGGTTTGCTTTCAAAAATCTCAAGACACACTCTGTTATTTACTAGGGTTTTATATACCCTTTATTAAAAAAAACTCCATAGTGTCTGACTATTTAATTTTCATGCTTAGAAATCTCAGTCTCATGACATCAATTGTGAAAGTCACAAAGCAAGTGATGAACTCATGCAGAATATTTGAGATTCACCAGACTTGTTTAAGCAGCTGACTTAGCAAAAATTAAGACTGATGGGTTTTGCTCTTTCCTTTTTCAAAGCTAGTTTTAACTAGGATTGAAACATGGGGAATGGTAAAGGAAATTTTCCGATTCCTTGCAAAGTTCAGTCAGTTGGACCTGACAACACCACCAGGAAAAAATTAGACACTCTTGATTACCTACAAACTTGCAGATGAATCGTGCTCTCTTCCTAGCTTTTTATTCTCCTTCCCCACCACAGCATTTAAAATATCATGAAAGACTGCTGAACCTTCTGGAAAAGTGAGGAAACATTCTGTTGTGAGTTAATTTGGCTCATTTCATATTCTCCATTCAGCATTTTTCTTCCATTGCTTTTTTTTATTACTAGGGCAATTTGCATGACAATGGGATCTTTTTTGCTTAAGAGATCATCTGCTCCTGCTGCTAATTTCCTACCTGAAGTTGTTATCTTCTGTTTGTGACATCTCAATTACCTCAACTACAATTAATTGTGATGTCACAAATGGAGGATTATGACTTTGGGTTGGAAGTGAGATTGAGAAATTGAAGGAGTTTAAAGAAGAAAAGAGACCTTTCTTCTTGAGAAATAAAAGAGGAAACAGAATGACTTTGGTTAAATGGAGACAGTCCTCCATCACCTTTCTTCTTAAAGTTGTGGAACAGCTGGTTTTAAGTCTTGCTGTATAGGAGGGCCTACTGTATTGAGATACTGTGAAAGTGGGAGAAGGGGAAAGGATAGGTGGAGGAAGGGGAATCTTCTCTTGAGCAGTCAGCCCCTGCAGCAAGAAGGAAAATAGAAGTTGTTGGACCCCAGAGAGGTCCAGGCTCTGCTTGCAGAGAGCAGAATGCAGGGCTGGTACGGCTGTACTTGGTTTAAAGGCCAATTATCTATTGCTTTTCGTATCTTGCAATATTCATTTGAGTTTTGACATCTGAGTTTGATGACCATGGAGGAGCACTTTTCGAGGCGTGGAGGGAATTCCAAAGACTTATGGAGGAATTACATTCAGCATCCTGAAAACATAAAAAGTGAAAGTTTTGTGCTATCCTAGTCCATCATGGCTGTAATTTCTCCTATGGACTTGTCCCATTTCACTTGGTATGTCACCTTATCTTTTTGTATACTTTTGCTTTTCTTCTGGAAACCTGTTTCCACAAAGATTCTGGGTGTCTGAGTGGCCTGCTGGTGTTTTTGTGAGGAAATTGCTAAGGCTGTCTATACACTCACACCATGATTTACAACTCATCTACAGCTACTTCACTCTGGACTGTTTACGCAGGTTGTGCATAAACGCAGGGACCAAGTCATGACTGAAAGAGGATTAATGAGAAGTTAAGTGTCTTATTTTAACACCTCTACCAACATGAGGGAAAGGGCAAAGACTGCAAAGTAAGGAAATGAAACTGGAGAGCTAAACAAAGATCAGTCCTGTGGTTTTCGGAAACTACAGTGTCCTTCAGAAAAGGAGCCATCCTCAGGTGCGAATAGCAGTGGCCCCGGGTGGAAACACACCAGTGTGCACTTGCTGGGACCACGGTTGATTCACATCTGTGCATCAAATCTGTTTTAGCAGTTGGATGTGTACCAGCTACTGTGCCATAGCGAAACAGGCCATTTCCTGTCGTCCTTTGGAAAACATTGTACAAACAGGCATTTGACCATCTGATTAACACAAAACCCAGTAGGGAAAATCAGCTGTTGAGACGTTGCATTCAGACACATTGCTGTAAGTACGCAAAAGCTCTGCAGGCAGCAACAGACCCACTGTGATAATCTGACAACGGAATCTGGACCCTCTGCGTTGTGATGCCGAGCTCATTTGTGGCACCAAGTTTACCTTGTAGGCAAGTTGTTTTGAAGTTAAATTAGGATGGCTCCAGGGGAGCATAATAATACAAAGTGGAAACTGAGCAGGAAAGAGAAAAAGCTCTATGCTGAGAAGTGGTTTTATCTGTCAAAACTTTTTTTTTCTCTTTTTCTTTTTCAAAGGCAAAAGCAGTTATGGCGAAAGTTGGTTACCCTCAGTTTATAATGAATGACACATATATTAATGAAGACATCAAAACAGTAAGTGTCAGGCTTGCAGTTTTATTCATTTATTGCAGCTATTCTTGCTCCGTTTTGCTGCTGTCTAAAATCAAAGCTAGTCTTTTGTTTGGCATGCACCTGGACTTGTGCTTGCCTGGTTATTTTTATTTTAATTTTGAAGTGTGCTAGCTCTAAATTGTGTCTAAACAGTAAATGCTGTTGTATCTAAGTGAGACCATGAAGCCTGCTGGGAGTAAAATGTGCCTGCGTGCAAAGAACCTTCCTGCTATTAAGCATTTTAAAGGTTAAGTATACACTGTAATAATTTTGCATTTAATTATAAAAATGGAACAAACCAAAAGCATTTCTTGTCAAAATAAGGGTCTTCAAAAACACTAATGCATTTTACCTCAGAACAGCACAGTTTAGGATGCCCTAAATAAGCTCTCCTCATCTCTCTAGGCTATGAATTTAATTTACAATTGTTGCTTATAATCATGCCAAGAGGTCCTAACCAATGTATAGGCCTATTGTGCTGCCTATTGGACAAGGATATTGTGGGGGGACTCCTTCCTGCCCCATTATCTGTTCAGCCTAACTAAGGCAGGAAGGAAAATGATTAATAATAATATATTTTACCATTTTCCAACTGTGGCATGCATTTGATGAATTGTATTACTGAAAGTCACAGGCAAAATAGAAACCTAAGTTCAATCCTGAACCAGTAAAAGACAAGAGTGACCATCATCTTTGCCAGAGCACATGAACAGACACTAAACAGAAGCATCATTTATTGAGAGAACCAACTCTACCAGCCTAGTCCTTGTCCATGGAAAGTGTAGGGTGAGATGGTGCAGTGAAAACAGTGTAATGAGACAGAGCATGTGACAAACCCTATCACTCAATGTATGGAATTATTTGCTCAGATAAGTGGCAATGTCTGATGAAAAATACCTGTTAATCATGCTTGCAAAACCATAGTTTACATCTGAAGAGCAACTTCCTCCCAAATCTTAGAATTGTTTTAAACTGATGACAGGGATTTATAAGCTAATAACATCCCTTTTCCTTGCCTATTTAGCTCTGTGTGTGTGTGTGAATGCTATTAGATTTGGAAACTTATGGAAGCATGGAGCCCTATGGCTGTAAATATTTAATGTGGCAGAACCCTCAGAAGGCACAGAATATGAAGTATTTGTTACAAAATGTATAGCAAACTGAAAAAGGAGACTTTGTTACATTGTTGGAAGTGGTTTTAAAATGCACTTTTAGAAATAAAAGTAAGCCTACTTCCTCCTGGAAAAGAGGCTCTCTTAATAATAGCCATAGAAATGTGCAGTCTGCAATCCATTGCTGGGTGCTTCTGATTCCTTCAGCAGCACTCTGCACAGTGAAGAGCTTTCCCAGTGTTCCAGACCCTTATGCAGATCTGTTCAGCCACTGTTTTTATAACTAAGCTCATAAAATATTTATTCTTCCTACCAAGTGTGAAAATTTTACTTGCTTTGATAATCGCTAAAAAATTAGGTGATTATCTCATATAAAATAAAAGTTCTGCTTGTTTTATGTCAGCTTTTGTTTCTTTGGACATGCTTTAAAAATGTCTATGCTTTCTCTATACAGCTGAAGTTTACAGAAAGTGATTATTTTGGCAATGTATTGCAAACTCGCAAATACGCAGCCCAATCTGATTTCTACTGGCTTAGAAAAGAAGTTCCAAAAACAGAGTGAGTAGACAAAAGGCAAATTTACATAATCTTCTAACAATATTTTAATTTACATTACTTAATTTATATAATAAATACTGTTATATATTAAGTTTTAATAGAATTATGTAGACAGCAACATGTTATGACACAAAAAGCCTATGGGCAAACTCCCATTATTCAGAAACTCCTGTGGATTTTTTTTTTTGTAAGTCCTAGGTATCCCTGTTCATATGCATAGTAGTCACATGCTTGAAGCTTAAACTTAATGAAAAAAAGGGGTAATTGAATCACAATTAAAAATGGATTATGCCTCTTGGTCACAGTTAGAGTTTGAAATGGTACAGCAGGGATTTGGGAACTAAATTTTGTAGGAATGAAACCATTAGTAAGAGATAATGTTATTATTAATAATACAAATCAGCATTGTTAGTTACCTGCTGTTGATCGCAATGATACAGAATGAAACATAATTTAATCTACATATGTTATTTTTATTTATTTGTAAACATGAGAGTGCAGATTGTGTCACAAACTGTCATAAAATACATGAGAGAATCATTCTCTTTTCTTACTGGTGGGTAATCAAATCCTTAAAATGCAAATTAAAACCTAAGCAGAGCTTAATTAGTCTAATCATGCTACTTAAAAATTACTCCTTCTACTCACAGACTTTGAAATCAGTGCTGCTGCTTAGCTCCTGTGGTGGTATTTCCTTAGGACTCCAGACAGTCCTACTCAAACTGAGCCATACTTTGTTCCAGGGGTGGCTCCGTGCTGTCCGTGGGGCAGGGCGAGGACGTCAGCAGGACTAACGAAGGCTGTCCATGATTAGGGTGCTGTAATTTGGCCCCGTGTGTTCAAGGGCCTATTTATAGCTCAGTTTTAATTGTGAATTTTACCTTCTCATCACGGCTTTCTCTGACATTGCACTGGTTAACCCCAGAGGATGATTTTGGGGATTTTCCTGGATGTCAGGACTAGACCATGACGGTGTATTTCCTTTAGAGTAACAGCTCCAAGAGAGCAGTGAAACAACAGTGGCTTCTCTACAGCAATGGGGATCAGCAGCCTCCTCCTCATGGTCAGCCTTGGGGCAGCGCTGATGCAGAACCTGTAGATTCTTGGCACGATGGGAAAACTCCCCTGTCAGGAAATGAATTGGTAGGCAGCCTCTGACTCAAGGACTGTCATCTGAGAGCTGTCACATGAGTGTGCTTAAAAAATGAAAGTGTTATCCGATTGCCCACTACAAGATTGAACCCCTTCTCATGCCTGTCTTTACCATCTTATTTCTAGGACTACGTAATAGCCAGCCCCTCATCACCTTTGTAGCTCTTTTCTTGTCACCCCTCAGAGCACATTCAGGCCTGGGGGATGCCAGTTTGATTTCTGGTCCCTTCCCTTTGTTAGCACAGCTATTTGCTCTGCCTTCTGCAGGGCTGGAGGTAATCTCCACCTGAGCCCTGGCAGGGAGGAATAATTAGGGTTCCTGCTGGGACATTATTCTGTCTCTGCAACTGTTCAGTGATAGAATAGGACTCTGAAAGTGGTGTCACTGCCTGCTGAGGGACACCAAGGCACAAAGAGTCATTGCTGCCTCCAGTAATTTTTTTTAAATATATTAAAATAAACCAATAACTCCCACTTACAAGTCTGAGGCATGTCAAACCTGGCCTCAAAAATATCAGCCACTTTTTAGCCCCTTGCCACTTTAAAATTATCACACTTCACTGCTTTCTGATGCTTTTACCTGTCTTTTTTTTTCTCTCATTTTTCTATTTTTCTTTTTAAAACTTTTACATTTCATAGAACTCCATAGAATTTTTGATGAAGCTTGGTGCTGTGTTAATAGCTAATTACCCTTGGTTTTTTGTTTCAATTTGCTTACTTTCTTCTTTTCCCTAGTTTAGTAGCTTTTAGCATAACATTTATATTTAGAGATAGATATTATAAGATCAGCAAAGTTGTGGACCGAAAAAGATAAACAAGAAAATGAGTGTTTAAGGAAATAAAATAAAAGTTACTAAAGTAATATTACACCCAAAAGGTAAAACACCGTATTCTTTCAGCAGAAAGTCCATGTTTCTCAACAATATTATTTCAAACTGGAATCACTTTCCTCAGCTAAATATGAAATTAAAATGATGGTTCAATCAAAGCACCACGGAAAGACCATCAGGAGATGGACAGAGGAGATGGGAGATACAAGACAGAGGAGTTGGATAAAGCAAGGAGGAATGTGGATAACAAAATGGAAAAGAATTATTTTGGAAATTCAACAGTTTTTTAATCTAGAAGAAAAGGAAAAAACCTAAATCAGGAGTAATTATCAAAATTCTTTGTTCTCTCTTCTGCTACCTCCATCCCTGGAATTTATCTGCCTGACTGGAGAAGGGAGCATGGAGGAACTCAGATGAGACATTGCTCAGGGCATGGGTGGGGGGACATAGCCAGCCCTGCTGGTACCAGAAAACTCTGACAAGGCATCGGGGTGCTGGAGTTGCCTTTTCTGCCAGTCCTGGGGCCCAGCTCCCCCGAGGGCACCACGGCTGTGCTCTTCAGCACTGTTACTTGTTGTCCTCAACACCAGCTTTGGATGCCAGCTGCCATCCTCACAGCTGGCTGGGGAGATGACTGTCACCTTCACAGCTGGCTCTATCAAACAAGGAAAAAAGTGCTCAGGTATCAGCAGAGAGACACATGAAAGGGATTTGTGCAGGAGCTGAGCAGCATGGTGCACAAATGAGCACAGGTTACGTTGAGAGAGCTCAGTGGAGAAGGAGAGGCTGGAAGGGGCAGTGAGGGGGAATGGGCACCAGGTGTGAAGACAATTATTTTAATCCTGGTGAGATACGGCTGGAGCAGAGGAAAGTGAAAGGCAGTACAGGGGGAAGTGATGGCCATGTGGAAGGGAGAAATTGAGGAGAGTCAGGATTTTAGTTGCATTTGCCTATCCAACCATGGAGCCATACACATTCATACATACAAATATACACGTGTGTGTGTATATACAAACACACACCTGCACCTTTTTATCCATGATGGAATCTGTCCTTCTTAACACTGATATCATACTTGCAAATAACAAAGCATCAGAGGACTTCTTGGCCACACCACTTCATTACTATTCATCTTTCTCCTTTGAAGTCAGCATATAATCTAACATTTTTAGACCTGGCCAAATCTTTCTCCAATTTTTACTAAATTTTCCATGCTGGGGATGTAGACATCTGGTATCCCGATAAGAGGACACAAAGGAGGTATGCTGTGAGAGGATTCCAGGGTCTCCTTCAGGACCCACCCCTGTTTTTCTTGACCATACACTATTGTGTGTAAGCCCTGGCTCTTGGTTTGCCACACGGGAGGGCAGCTCTGAGAGGTTCTGTGTTGGATACCATTAAGGACAGTGTAAAAACTCCTTTTCCAAAAAGGGAAAAGCAGCCATCAGAAACACTGGTCTGGCTGTTGTCTGTTGGAGAGATGCTGCTGGAGAGCTCAGAAATCTTGTGTCTGGGACCTGCCCTGGAGAGGAGAGGCTGGAAAGAAGCCTCCTGGAACCTTTTCCTGATCTTTGAACCTCATTTTAAGCAGTGATGTGGCACTGAAGGCTGGGCCCAGCCTTACCATCCTAGTTGCTTGCCCAGTCCTAAGGGAGACAGATGGCAGCCTGGCCTAGGATAGTAATCTTCTGCATGGGAAAATGTATAAAACAGACTAACAATGAGAAGAGGAAATCTTGAAAGTCACCTTGAAGGTTGCCTCCCATTTAGAAGTTTTTCTTTATAGTATTTTCTTTGGAAGAAACTTTCCAGCTTCCAGAATCTTTATACAGCTTTTCACTTCTAATCAGCTGAAGTCTGTTGTACATTCACAAGTTCATTTTCTTTGTTTATATGATTTTTTATTTTTTATTTCTTACTTTAGATAACAGCAAACCGAGTGATTTCTTCTAACTCAAAAAATTGAGATATCAATTTGCAAATTCAGTTTGTGCTTTACAGAGAATTAAATAAACTAATAAGCTTTTTCCTGTGTTGTAAATGTTCCCTGCCACCCCTCTTCATGAATGGCAATGTAGCACACTATACTCTTAACTCAGAAAGAAAATATCACAGAGAAAATTGTAGCCTAAAGAAACACAGAGTAAGAGAGTTTCTGCCCCACTTGCTATCTCAGTGTATGTTTCACATTTAATTTCTGCAAGGGAAATCTCAACCTTACAAGTGTCAGCTCTTCAGCGTTAGGTTTTGACTGCTGCAGTAGGAGATAGGTAACGCTACAGGACATCATTCAAAGTTGTCCCTTTTTCACAAACTTATAGCAAATGAAAACAGTGCAAACAGTTCTAGAATTTTTATTTATTGACTTTGTAATTAATAAGAGCTTGGAATGTGTTATGCCTTTCTTTTTTTCTATCCTTCTGTTAATAGATAAAATGCACTGGAATTGTAACCAGACCTAAAGCAAATGCTCAGGGAATCTGACTTCGAACAGGAATGGAAGAGTTATTTCTAAATTTGTTTCACCTGAAAATTTAACAGCAACAGCTATTTATTACACACCTTCATATGGTAATTTGGTGTGTAATTAGTTACGGGCTGTCCCTGAAGGTTCAGTCATTTCAAGGAGCTCACTGACAGAGCATGGCAGAGAGAAGTGAAGTTGTTCTGCTAGTCTAATGGAAGCAGTCTTGGTTATTTCTACTCTTCTGTGGAAAATACTTCCTAAATCTTTTTGAGAGTGCTCAGAATGGTACAACAAAATGCTGGAATGGAAATCTTCTCCTTGCCAAATGTCAAATATTAAATACTCTGCTTGTTACTAGAGAACTGTCATTCTTCCTGACTCCTCAGTATGGCTGCTAAGTGTCCTCTTCCTAACTGCTTAAAAGCACAGCGAATTTCATACAGGGTCATTCTTGAGGCCTTGTTGTGAAAAAGCAATTTGGAAAGAACTGAGTTCAGTTTTACAATGAGAAAATCAAGGCTGCTCTCGGTCTTTGGCTCATGCTAAGGTCAGGAACAGGACAGGCTCTGCTGTTGCAGGGGTAGATAGTGAGAAACGAAGCAGTCTCAGGACAGGGATGCTGTGATACGACTACAAGCTACAAGTCTATGAGTTCATAGGTATGAAAATATGGCCAGAGGATGGTGTGATGTCCTCCCTCCATAAATGTGGACCAAATGTCGCCAGCATTCACTGCTGCTCTTGGGCAGAGCAAGGTGTTCCTGTGGGGACAAGTACCTGCATCACCAGCTCCTCATCTAGTAAAAACGAGTGCAAAATTGTGCTACTAGGGAGATGTCTCTAGGCAGTGAAGAGCTCTTTGCTGCTGCTTGTGGTTGGTTCCTCTCTGCAGCTGACTGTGGTAAGCCCCCCCCCAGAGGATGGAGAGAAGAATCACAGCACATTAATCTGTTATGAAGTATCTGTGATACATCTCGGGCCCTTGATCCTCAGACTGGAAATAAAAGGCTAAGAGGAATTTGCATAAAGGGAAGATTTGCTGTTCCAGAAGCCTTTTTCATGCTTAAAGTTGCTGTTGGAGAACAGAAAGGCCCTTGTAAGCAGAACAAGCCAACAGGGTGCAAGTCACAACACTATATGTCTTTGTTCAAACTTACAGTAAAATCTGAATTGAAGAGTTCACTGTTTCAGATGAGTCCTTTTCAGATGGGTTTTCTCCTTGCCAAAAAAGGGACAGTCCTCCAGATTTACTGCTAAGCCCAGAGAGCAGGTCCCAAGGCACAAATGGCATGCTTGCATCCTTCAGAACAGTTCAGCTGATTGTGGCTGTGAACAAACATGACATTGAAATGTAGTTAATTAAGCCCCTAATTTTTTTCTTTATCCCCTCACCATACACATTCTTTCTTCAATTTTGCATTATCTCACTACATTACCTGTAACATTTAATCTCCTTATTATGAAGAAAGCAGAAAACTCACCAGAAAACAACCTCCCCCTGCTCCTCCCCTTCACACTCTCCTAATAAACAAAACAGGGAGAGTTATCTGTGACAATTAGAGCCTCTAATGTGACAGATGGTTAAAATATGTACATGACATCACTCTTTTAGCCTTCATTGATTAGTTTTTCTGGTTGATGCATTGCGAAATAAGCTGCTCATCTTGGAGAATAAAACAAGCAGTTAAATTTATTGACAAAAGACAAAATGCTGCCATTTTAAAACTCTCCCCTTTGTTACATGCTTTAAGTGAGGACATTAGTTGTCAGAAAAACAGTCAGGATCTGCAGATGTCTCTTTCATTAATGGGGATATTTTAAAGCACAAATTGTGTATACATTGTCACTGATACCACATATTTTCCATATTCTGATACATCTTCCTTTGTTTTGAAGCTCCTATCTCTCCTCTTTAAAAGAAATTTTCCAAAGCAATCACATTGCAGTCATATGGCTTTTCAAAATTTTTGAGTAATATTTTGCTAAAGACATCAGGATGTTCCTGTTTGGACATTTACTAGAGTTACTTCTAAGTTTTAATGAATTAACCACTAATTCTCATCATCTTTATTTCTTTTACCTCACTTCTCTCTTATAAAATCATAAAGTGAAATCTTGGGTTCACTGAACTCAGGGTTTCATCTGAGGGGATTTGGATCTTGAGGAAGCCATTCGAGAATTTCCATTCATGTGGTTGAAGCCACTGTCAATATAGATGAGCTCAGGCTAAGGAGATTAATTTGCTATTCATAGAATCATAGATTATCTTAGAGTTGGAAGGGACTCGCAAGGATCATCAAAGTCCAACTCCTATTCAAATCTAGGGTTTCCTCCAGTATATATGAGAAATCAAACTATGAGAAGAAATGCTTGGCAAGAGGTCTATTTGTTTAGGATGGTCATGTTCACCGTGTAGGGCACAGAACATGAAGCTGTTTATTCTGAATTTACATTCCCAGAAAGTCCCTGCTCATGTTGCTGGCATAATCCTAATTGTTCAAGGAGTTGTTCAGCAAAGCCTCTAAAGCCACTCTACTTGTTTCAAAATGCTCTCCTCTAATTTCACCAGGGAGTTTCCCCACACATTTGAAAGACACTGAAGAGAGTTTTCGCAGCTGCTGTCAGTCTTGCAGCCTCTGCTGGGTGAATTTTGATTCATCAGCATGGCAGACCTCACAAGCACAGTGGCCGCTTAGAAATTAAACAGGTCACATGATAGGAACACTAAGAATCGCTCCTGTTGGGCAATCATTGACTGTATGCAGTTAAAGTCATTAATCAATAGATTTCAGTGCTCTAAGAAAGTGTAGGTAGCATGTACTGAAATGGAGAAATACTTAAACTTTATTGTATCATAAGTCCTTAATGTTTTTACTTCCTTCTACTGAGTTCAATTTTTATCTTTGCTCCTTTGATTCATAAAGGTGAATGTCAATGTACTGACAGACAATTAATTTTGTTCTTACTACAGGTGGTTTACAAGCCCAACTACTGTAAATGCTTTTTATAGTGCATCTACCAACCAGATCAGTGAGTATTTGCCTTCTGAGCCTCCTTATAAAGTGCCTGTTTGGGAATGTATGTGTCAAGCTTCAGATAACAGCTGTACCTATTGTGTTGTTTGTGACCGAAAATTAAAAGTTCAAACCTGGTAATTCAGCTGTGAGACTTGAGAGGATTATTCTGGAAAACCCAGAGCTCCCACAAATTGGAACTAAAGTTGCTCGATGAGTTACCCTGAGTCAGAGGAGTTGCAGTGACCCATGTGTGTGTTTGTACTCTGTCCATTGGAATGATAGCTTAAATCACTTTTATTAAAGCCTAATGTTTCTATCTTCTGTTTTCTGTAGCAAAAACATGTGTACACACATCTCCATCAATACACAGCGATAACAGTTCTGTCCTCTAGTATTGACAGATATGTAGCAATAAATGTGACTAGAGAAGACTGTGATATAGACCAGAAAACATATAAATGTTTGTCCAGTGGATTTGTTCAATACCTTCAAGGACAAGGAGTGATATCTGTAGCTAACTTAAAATTCTTATCTGTATAGTTTGATGAAATTATTTTGTATATGCAGTACTACCTGTCTTCTACTAATTTTAGTTACTGGTTGTTTTTAGATAGCGTATATTCTGGTGTGGAAACAAATTCGGTAAAAGAGATGAGTTTTTCAGAGATGTGTTATGAGTTTGGATGTTCATTCCTGTTTGCTTTAAAGGGGCTTTGAATTAAAATTTTCAAACAGGCTTTAAAATTCATTACCAGTCTTTCTGTGTACAACACTGTTACCTTTACCCTGGCACTTCTCTTTGCTCTTATTAGCTTTGCTTGTTAAATCAGACTTCTTTTTCTATGCCATTGGGGTCTGGAAGGTGGCTGCCACCACCTCTGTGGTCTCAGTCCCCAGAGACAGGACCTCAAAAATTGCTTAGTGATTCCCCCTTTTTCTCCTGAATCTCTTTTGGTCACAGAGAGAAAGGCACAAAGTTGATGTATCACACTGAAGGAAGGTACAGCAGAGGACTGGAAATCTGAGTCTGCTGGTATTTGCTTCTACCAATTTCTGTAAACAATTTTGCCTTCAAACCACTCAATTAAAATCTTTCATGTCTAAGTGATCTCATTTGTAAAGCATGTATAATAATCAGGCAGTTCTTTTGATTAAAAGTAGTGCTATATTTAGATAGCTCTTCCTTAATTAGAGGGGCTGCCATCAGTAGGCAGTCACATTTTTGTTGATCATCTGAGGGAGCACTTGGCTGAGGTGGTCACAGTTCTGAGGTACCTGCAAAGCATTACAGCTGCTCTTCCTGCAGCCACCACTGCTGCTGGAGAGGTTTTGTGTGAGAGGAGAGGAAGCCTGCTCAGAGCAAAATGAAGCCATTGCTGTTACACCTGCTTTAATACTGAGTTTCAGCAGTGCTCAGCTGTCCCAGCCAGTCTACTATGGCACATCAGAGAAAACTGTGTCGAGAGGCTGGAGCCACTGAAAATTTCACACTCGTTGTGTCTAAAAGAGTCAGGAGGAAGAGAGCTGACAAACATAACCCATCAGTTATGGGTGTAGAGGCAACTGTATTTTCTATCATAACTGCTGACTTTCTCGTTCTGCTGGCAAGTGACCTTGAAGTGTGAACAGTGCTGCTCACTCTCAGTTCTTTTAGAACTCTTTCAAAGAGGAAAAGGTTTTAGGTGGCTTTCTGAACAAAGCCCTCTCCTACCAGAGAGAGAGGTACAAATGTAATCATGCCCTAAAAATGATGTGCAACAGGAGGGAAGATTCAGAGAAAGGCACAGGACTGTCTTCCACTGCTGGCTGGTGTGTTTTTATGGGGCAAGAGGCCCTGTGAGATGTGGGAGGAACATTCTCAGGTCAGAAGTTGCTGATAAACATTTGACACATCACTACTGATTTCCCATTAATGCTGGTGGGGAAGAACTGCTACCTTGCTGCTTTGCAGCTGTGTTTTCAGTAGTAATCCATAAAAAGTTCTGAGGGACTGCTCACATGCCACAAGAACTGTGGCATTTTTAAAGGCCTAGTTAAACAACAGAAAAAAAGTTCTACAAACCAGAGTAATTTAAGAATAATAATTGAGCTTGAGCTCTAGCAAGTAAAATGTAAAACTGTGATACAGCAAGCCCAGAAAGATTTTGAGGACCAAATTTCTAGGAGTATAAGGACTAATAATAAAACCTTTTTGTCAAATACACTGAAAGAAAATAGTGTCTGAGGCATAAAAATAAGATAATTCTTTGCATTGGAAGAGTTTGGAAAGTTCTAATCCTGGAACTTTTTCTTATGAGAGGTTAGTCCCAGAAACTGTTTAAAATTCAGTGTCAATAGAAGGCACTTTAGAAGAAATTCATACAATGAACTGTGACAAATATAAGGACCAGATAATATTCTCCCAGGTATTTCAAAGGAACTTAGACAAAAATTTCCAAACAACCAGCTTTGGTGTATAGCCCATGACTTATAGTGGTCTCAGCATAGGAAGAATAGGTGTGGCAAGTGTCAAATCCTATTTTTCCAAACACAGTTCAGAGGGATCTGCATAAAAAGTCATTTTAGCCTCTATATGAAGGAACCTGGTTGTGACTACAACATGATTAATAGAGAGAATGAATAAGCATATGATATAACGGTGAAGAGTGAACATGAGAACGTGAGATGTTTTCTGGTTTTTTCTTTTAGAAAAAAATAATGCTTTCTTAATCTACTAGAGGGTTTTTTTTAAATTCAGAAAGCAAGTAAGTACGCTTGATACATTATGGTTTTTTCCATAGGACACTTTTGATGAGGTTCTTTCCCAATACTAATAACTGGAAGTTATCGTGGGACAAGAAAGAGGGCCCTTTTGTAAATTAATGACTGATTAGAGATAAGAAAAGGAGGTAGGAACCAATTACTTGTTGGCAAAGTAGTTGGAGGGGTGTGTTGTGAGGATCTGTGCTACTCACTGCATTAGCGGATGATCCGAAAAGAGGGTGTTCTGTACAAAAGACCAGAGGTACATAAACTCAGTTCAGGAGGACAGTTCCCTCTGCTGCTGGCTGCTGGAAGGTACGAGTATGTGCTAGCAGAAGAATTACCTCACAGGTAGTTGCCTGACACTCTTTGCCTTCATATCTACCACTGATAACTGCTCTAAATAGTGAATGGACCAGATCTTCACCTGCTTGAGTGCCCCTGCTCTTCAGGGAGCAAACTGGACTTTAGTCAAGGCCCATCTGTTTTTGCTCTTTGTAAGTGAGTTTACTAAGAAGAATTTGAGAAACAACAGTTTTAAAATGTGTAATAGAATTTGATTATGGAAAGTAGTTTCTACATGAACTGGAAAATCCCTGGTTCCAAAATTTGATTCTACAAGTTAGGACCGTTAGTTTGGAAATAGAAATGTGCTGTGTGATGATATCAACAAAACCACAGCAACTCCAAACTTGATTAGTCACTGAAGGCTTCTTGAAAAAGTTTAGAGAAAAAGAAACATCAGCGCCTTGACCCATGGATTTTGAAAAGGAGCAATCATCAGTACCTGCAGAAGTGGAGGGGAATGTGGAGGTCCTGATCACTTCTGAGCTTTAGGCAGCTGGTTTTGCTTTCTGTATTCAGAGCACAGGGAGGTCGCTGACACTCCTGATGGAAGGATCACAAATTCTTCTCTCTCTGTAATCTGTATCACTGACATGAGCATTAGAATATCCATGCAAGTCCATGCGATCTTCATATACAGGCTTTTAGTGTTTTTAACTTGACTGCTTGTCTGCTCAGTTACTTGGAAGAAAAGGTCTTGTTTCACTAAAAGTGAAAATTAATAGAGAATAGAAACTAGATTATTTTAAAAATCATTGGATTTGGGAGAATATAGCAAATCTTGCATATGCAGCAGATGTACCAAATTTTGCTGTACTTTATTGCAAATACCCTTGTGTTTGCTGTTGCTTCATTTCATTTTCATTACTAAACTATTGATACCTTGAATGACCAACAATTCTGTTAATATCTCCAAAGGAGAAATAAGTAGCTGTATCAAGGTGAGATGTGCCACAAGGAGCAGAGTTAAAAAATATGGTACATATAATTTATCTTAATACTATACAAGTTTACTCCTGATGTTTTCTTTATGTGAGTTCTATGTGTTTATCTCCTCTTTTTCTATAATTCCAAGTGTCTTAGATGAACCACTATGCATGTTTATAATGGTTGTTAATAATTTTTTAATTCTAGTTTGGATAATTTTTCAATTTTCTGTGCATTTGCTTGTCAATTTCCCCTTTAATTATAGGTACTTAACAAGGACAACAGGTATGTGTCATTGCCTTTAGAGCCTCAAAATGTATCTAAGTACACTTCATATCATCTAAGCAGCATGAATACTATCTTTTTAATTATCATAATTGGAACACCAAAAACACATTCCTAAAGGATTAGTTTATTTTAATGCACTCTAGAGCAGTCAACAAATATGTGCTGAAAATAGACACAAGTGATGATCAAAGTGTGCTAGCATACTTCTGTTCAAGAAAAGGTTTTATTTCATTACAGCATTAAAATATTGGCCCTTGAATATGTTAAGGATAAAAGGGAACTGTTCATCAGACATTTGGTGTGTTTAGTTGTTTTTTTTCAAAGTGTAAATATGTATGCCTCTAGAATGTATAAAGATAGTCACATTTGTGGGCTGTGAACAGTAACGAAAGGGAAATTTACAGTGAACTGAGGCAAACACAAGCAACATACTCATGAGGTGTAAGCTTGAATAGATGTACTGGGTAATTAATGTTGATATTATCTCTAAGTTTATATCCATGCTCCTTGTAAGTCATTTGTGCTGTTCCTGCAGTTCTCTAGTGAAAGTTAAGAGGCCTCTTTAGAGAGCGTTCTCAGTACGTGTTACAGGAAGAAGATATAATCTACAACAGAATTTAAAAATTCCATTCAAATTAGCATCCATAGAGAAAACCACAGATGAGAGCTCATATTACCCAGTATCATCTTTACAGGAAGTATCACACAGATATTGATGCTGGCAGCTTGCTGATGCTGTGAGTTGCAAGGGAGAGCTCTTATCTCACCAGGAGCCAGGAAAGTGCTGGCCAGCAGCACCCAGTGCAGTGGCCAGGGCAGGACAAGGGGAATGTCTGTAGGGGCATTTTCTCTTCCCTTAAGAACTGGACTAATTGGAAGGTTATTGATGAAGTAGTTTCAAGTGTGCCATTAGTTTCCAGGAGGTTGATGAACATAACAGATTTGGACTGAACAATTTCTGAGCCCTGTTATTAAGTAAGGTTTAAGTGTCTTAAGTGAGCCCTCATTTTATTTAACTATGGTCACAACTGAGATGATGCATGATCCTTACCTCCATTCTTTATTTCTTCTTCCTAAAATTCTTACCTATGAATGTATAAAATAGAAGAACTTTTTCTTTGTTCTTCACCCCCTGCCCCCATTCCCTTACCCTGGGGAATCCACTGAGGCTTTTTCCTTATAAAATAAAGATTAAAGTTTCTTATAAAACAGATGTTTTCACATTTCCTACTCCCTTAGCAGGCAGTATTCCTTGGCATCTCACAAACCACATCATGTTTCTTCTCATGTTACCCCACTGAGGTTGGGAAATACCAGGTTCTCTCTTTTTCATGAGTAGCAAAGAGCCTCTTGTCAGGTGAAGCAGAGGCTGTACAGTCCTCTGCTTTAAGACCATTACTTCCCTGTATCTCTTTAATGAATTTATTTACTGAGCTCTTCATAAAATTAAGCTTTGTATTCATGCATTGCATGGAACTGTTACTGTGCCTTACACAATTGATATTTTCTGTCCTTACACATTTTTTGTTTTCTCTCCTCTTTGTCCACAGGATAAAACTTGGAATAAGGTGTATGATTCAGGTCCATGTAATGACAGAGAGTTTGGTCTCTGTCACCTACCTATGGATGCTCAAAGCTGTCTGGGGTGCTCTACAGTGTCTGAAAGGTTTTCTCATGTGTTTTATCTGAGACAAAACTTGCAGAAGGCCCTTAGAGGACATGCAAGCCATCACTGGGATGAGATTCAGTTGTCCAAACAGAAGTCTGTGGAACTATTTGAAACAAATTTATCCTGCCCTTTGGGCTGTTTTTAGACAACTAACCAACACCCCAGCTGTCTTCACATTTAATTCCTTATGTGAATTCAATATTCTTTGATAACTGACCAGCAGTTAGTCTTCTGCTTATATCTTATCCCTTTAAAACTCTATATCTGAATTCATTCAGTGACACTTGAAAAAACAAGTTACAGCTTTTGAACACATCTGAGAATTGCCAGTACACCAACTGGCAGAGTACCCTGTATATCACACAGTTTAGCACAGCTGTCTCCCATATCTGTTACTTATATATGGGATTCACTAGCCTGTCAGAAGTTGCTTTAAACAAACCAACCTCATTATTGGAACTTGTAAATGCACTAAATTGGAATAAGACTTTGCCTCAGTCAAAAACATCATGCAATATAACCAAATAATGTAATTGAACTGTAAAATGTGAATTCATATTTAGATTTGAACTCCAAATTTCCCCATGATTTGGCGAGTCTTCTCATGTGTTTTTTGGTTTACTTTATCCATTATTGCCCTGCAGTGTTTCAGGGAATTATCAGATCAAATGTGGTTACTTGTGTCTTCTTGGTAAACTAGCAATATTATACTGAGTGTAAGGATATTCATCTGCAAAGTGTGTAAAATAATACCATGAAGGTATTAGCTGGTAAATGGATTTATTAATGGCAGTAAAGCCCCTGCAAAATTGGAGGAAAAAAAACCTTTCAAATTTTAAACATATTCTAACAAGCTTTACAGCACCTTACTGCAGAGAGATGCTGAAAATGGTATCATGGATAAAATGAAGATAGAAACCTTCAATTACATTAGAAGGCAGAGTATATATATATATACTGTGCAGGCAGAGTTCTGTCAGAACTTCAAGATCAGCATAAATTCAGAGTGAAATGTTTGAAATAAGCCAGATATACTCCACTGCTTGAAGTGTCCCTGCATTCCAGAGCAGTAAAGTGACTAAGAGAAAAGTTGAACAGTCACTGTCCAAGGGTCCAGACACAGGGGTTTGGACAGGCAAAGCCTCCCCAGAGATGAATCTGGCAAGGAATGTGAAGAAACGTTTCTGAAAGTGTAGCTGCAGCAGCAGAAATCTGAGGGAAAATGTGGTGCTGAATGAGGGCAGGAGACCTGGTAACAAAGGAGATTTATCCTCTGTGGAGGAGGAGTAGGTTAGGGAATGTTCAAACAGACTGGGCAAAAACAAGCCCATGGGCTCTGACAGGGTGTACCTGCAAGCTCACAACGTCATTGTGAGGGCACTCTTGGTAATCTTTGAAAGGTTATAGTGACCGGGGGAAGTTCCTGAGGACTGGAAGAAAGCAAATGTCACTCCTATCTTCAAGAAGGTAAATCTAGGGAATTACAAGCCAGGCTCACAGCAGTCCCTGTGTACATGATAAAGTAAATCCTGGAAACAGTTTCCCTGACCAGCTTTCTACAATGAGATTACTAGCTCGGTGGATGAGGAGAGAGAAGTGAATGTGATTTATTTTTTAGAAAGAATTTCAGCACTTTCTCCCCTAACATGCTCAAATACAAACTGCTGAAGAATCAGCTACTCAAGCGGATACTAAGGTGCACTGAAAACTCCTTGAACTGCTGGGCTTAAAGGGCTGTGATCAGAACAGCTGGTCTCTAGCATGCTGGGACCAGTGGCACAAAGTCCGTCTTGAGGATGATCTAGCCTGGCTGTCCCACCTTGCCACCAGTAAGATGCATGGATGTAGGGTACCAGTGCTGTTCTGTGACAGCCTGAACTCAGCTGTCCACAGACCAGTGCTCCTGTGGCATGTGACACCAGTGCCCACCTCAGAATGATGCTGCAGCCCAAAGGCATTGCTCCAGATTTAGGTGGGTTGTAAGAAGGTAGTCAAAGCAGGTTCTGCAAGTCCAGGTCTTGATGATGGCAGATGGATTTGTGTGGGGTCTGTGATAAGATAACACAGTTTTCTTTCTGTGTGCTGTTGGTGAGTAATGGCCTTGAGTGTAGACTCTGGGCCTGCATTAGCAATATAGTGTATAGAGAGAGAGACTGTCAGCCTGTATCTCTCTTCTGGGGCTGTGTAGAGGGAGAAAGCTTTAAAAGATGCACAATCCAGGATAAATTTTTGGTCAAGTGTTCGTTCAAAATACATTCCCAGTGCCTGTATCTATTCCTTAAGATGTGAAATTCCCTGAAGTCTGTCTGTCTTACTCCTTCAGATCTGTCCTTTGCCTGCTTGAACTCCAGTGGCATATAAATAATTCCATTAGTATTTATTGCATCTACAGCCTACTATGAGCTCTCTGAGTTTTGTCATTAATTCTTTTAGGTGCAATATGCCAAGCAAAAAAAAGAAATAGATTTCACAAGGGAATTGCCTAAATCGAGGGATTCAAATCAGCACAAAATAAGAAACTGTCTGGTGATCAATCTCATGTTACAATTTCAAGGACATTCTAGGTCCAAGACATTGTTATCCTCGCTCCCCCCAAGGATGATGTAGCTGTTGCTTGCCTGAAGGAGACATTGCATAAAAAGTGTTGCAAACTCTGAATCTGTTCCTTCTAGTGTTGCAAGAGGGGACAAGCACCCTCAGTCCCTCAGGGCTGCTGACCTCTGGAGAATGGGACCCATTTGCTTTACTATCTGACCAAGAATCACTTTCAAAATTAGATTTTTTTTTCTTACCAAACAACAAACAAACAAAAACAACAGAACCACAAACACATGCATCCCCCAAACGAAACAAAACAAAACAACTCCTACTGGTGATAGCATATTTCAGTTTCCTGAGGTTTTCTGAAATGTGTATTACATTATACTGGCCTCTGACTCTGCTTTGGCCTGAAAATACTTCCTGAGCTTCCTTTACTGCAAACTACAGAGGTGTTTTCACACATGTCCAGAAGCAGAAACCAGTCCTTCAACCAGTATTTTGCTCAGTGATATCTAACCTAAAATGGATCCTGATTCTGAGTAAAATAATTACCAACCTGTTGTACGGATTCAGGATTGGAGCTCCCTACCATTCATTCATATGACTTGTTCAGTGAAAACTATCTCATGGTTTAGCTCACAGCTGACTGTGTTTCAGCAATGTTCTATGAAGACACATTTAGTGTAGCAGGATAAGCCTGAATGAAGATTTGCACCTAATTTGCTGTAAATAATGTGTATTACCTGTACTGCTGACAAGTGTAACAAAATAATTGCAGCTCCTTAAAAGATCTTGATAGGCTCTTGGTGCAGTGACAGGCACACAGGACTGTGTGATCATTAGACATGAGTTGGTTCATACCACCTTCAGTATGGGCTCATTTGTTCATTTTGGCCACAGTTCCTCTCATCTGTTGTTGTGGGGATAGGATTTTTTAGAGTTAGTAGAACCCAAGCATTCCAAAACCTTTTCTGAGGTTCATTGTTTGGAGGGAACCAGTTCAGACTAGATTTTCAGCTTAGAACACAGCTCTCAACTTAAGGCCTAACAAGCAATTTTCATCAGGTTGTATGAGTGTACCATTGCTGCTTAAAATGTTTAAAAACATGCATCATAAATAATCTTCTCTGTGCACTGGGAGACAAGGAGAGTTAGATCAGGAAAACTTTGTTCTTGACATTGGGAAAATTGTGGTTTGTAGTGCTGGAAAAGAAAATGATACCATGCTTGAAACAATAAAACAACATCTGGAGAAGTAAGAAAAAAATCTCAAACAACATTCAGAAAATAAGATTGAAGCCCACATCTTTTGTAAGCTAACTGCAGATAGGGAATGATGGCAGCCATGGAGGAGCAACATCAAAAAGCAGCTGGGCAGGCCAAGAGGACATGCCTTGTGCCATATCACTGTGCATGAATTACACTCAGCATACTGGTTTTGGTTTTCGGGTTTTGGTTTTGGGGTTTTGGTTTTTTCTTTTCATTTTTTCATTTCAAAGTAAGTTTTTTAAAGACTTTGTAAGGAAAAGACAAAGATCTTGCCTGACAACTTATCTCAGATATAAAGAAATCCATGACCAATCTATCCACAAAAAACTGAATAGGGTTAGAATCAAATGAATATGGTTTTTGTATTGGTGATTTCTTGAAGAGAGACCCATAGGGTGATGCAGCAGTTCCTGGGAAAACAAGTGAGTCACCTGAGCAAACTGGTTCTTCCTCAACAAGATGATGACCATGTGGGTTAAGCTTCAAAGCAGGTGTATGCCTGTGCTTTATAGATGGGAGTTTGTGACACAAGACAGTAAATTCCACATTTGGACCTGGAAGGATGGCACCTTTCACCATCATATAAGAACTTTGACCATGGGGGTATGTTTTATTTATCAGTTCTTTGGGCTGTTAAACTTTTACCATGTGCAGCTCCACTGTCTTCAGTAGCCTGGCACTGAAATGTCACACTGGAATTAAAAATAGACATGTGACTTTGAGGAACAATTTTGATTCCTATGTGAAACATCAGTAGATCATCATTCACCAGAGTGTCTCCATTGATGGTTTTTTGGCAACTGGTTAGTCTACCAGAAACAGCCAGGTAATATCTGCAGCTAGACTGACCCTATAGCCTTAATAATCTACAGTTTTCCTTTACAGAAGAGCCTAAGTACCCTCATTTACCTTTGTTTTTCATAAACTAAACAGAATTAGGCTTACATTTTATCACTTCCATGTTTCTTGCTGCACTGAAGCCTCACTAAGCTAACACTATTTTAATTCTTATTGCACTTTACCTATGTATTGTCTATTGATCAGTGGGCACATCTGAGGGCAATCCAGTATTCTTCATAGGAAACATGAGGTGTGTTTTTCACAGGAACATATGCACTTGCTCAGACGTGCGTGTGGCAGCATCTCTGCTGCCTCTCCAAGATCCTCTCTATTGCATTCTGAAACAACCACCTGAGGGAAAGCTCCCCTCGCAAAAACCTTCTGAAACCAAAAAAATGAGGTCATGAAATCTAAACCCTTGGGCACTGTGACAGCTATTCAGCTGTATTGAATTGACCTCACTATTTTCTTTTCTTTTTGGTTTTTTTTTGGTTTTTTTTTTTGTTGGTTTTTTTTTTTTTTTTGCTATTGCAGGATTCCCAGCAGGAGAACTTCAAAAGCCTTTCTTTTGGGGAACAGAGTATCCTAGGTAAGTACTGCACCAGGGAACCTCATCCACCTAGAAATGAGGAATAACAGGGAAAGTTATTGCAAACACGTATAGACAAAGAAGAGGGCATGGCGAAGAAGGCTGTGGTGCTGAAGGCAACCAAAGGTAGTGCATAGGAAAACTGTGTTGTCCTTCTGTAGGGCAAACTTGGCCCTTGGGTTGTGTGTTCTCTCCTGCTGTATCCTGCTTTTGCTACTGGAAGAGCTGAGTTTGAGAAGTGCTGCTTTGTGAGATACTTTTTCTTACCCTTGGGAGCCGTATGTGTTGCTGTTGTCTTAAACTGATGACTGATTTCTCACAGGAATTGCTAATTAAGTGCACCCAAGTGGAAGTGTTTCCATGCTACGGCATGCAGATGCAGCAGTGTGCACATGGCAGGTATTAAAAGGAATTGTAAATCAGGTAACTAACACTTCCTGAACAGAAGTGAATACCCTGAGAAGCCAATTATTATCAGTTTATTGTTCACTTTCTGCTAATATCTAAGATTAGCAGTGGGCCCTTGTCTGTGCCTGTTAAGGTGCATGAGAATATCTTCATGTGCATAAGTGATTGCCTGAGCAGGCCCATGTGCCAGTGTAGCTGAGGAAGGGTAATTATAGGTCACATACATTTAATTTTGAAAAATCACTGCTTTTGTGCAGTTCAATAGCTTTCTATTTTAGGGCAGGATAAGACCATGAAAAGTTTCTGATGGCAGTTTCTGAAAGTTATTTTGCAGTTATATAAAGCCAGTTACTGGTGAAACATATCCTTAATAAATCTTTGTTAAAAAAAAAAACCCCAAACTTTTCAAACATTTTGTGTTTTCCATCATCCAATCTAGACTGTGTCCTTGTAAACAGGAAATTTGGCAATATATGTAGAAAGACACATTCAATTTAAGAACAAATTAATTTGCATTCAAAGATAATTCTTGTGGGCCGGGTGACTTTGTAAGTGGTAATTGGGGATAGAAGAAAGTCCTTTCTTGTTAAGGTGAACTTATTTCCTGTTATAATTATTGCAGACCTGTTTCCAGCTTTGCTTTCTGAAGAGATTTCTCTGTATTCTGACCTTCTGCTATAGTGATAAAATTGTGGTTCTTTCAAAGTGTTATACTTTGCTCATTTCTCTTCTTTAAAGGTTACCTTACCTTAAATTGGTTTTGCTTGAGTACGTATCAAAATGGAATTTAGTAAACAAATGTAGCTGGTTTATATCAGACAGCAGATTGCTTTTGTCCTTGAAATATTCTGGACGTTTTCTGTCTGCTTAGAAGAAACAGTGCATGGCAGTGGAACAGATAAACCATCAAAAAGTCACCAGTGCTTGCTGAAAAACTGCTTTAGCAAATATTTACCATTTAGTGGCATTTTAGTGGCCAGTTCCAGCACAACCACCAAAAACCAGTTACATCTATTTGCATAAAGGGAAGCTTAGTTATCACTTTTACATGTCAGTACATTAAATAAAATAACATTCAAATGCCATCATTCGCAGTTATGGGCCTCCAGATATACTGAAATAGAGATTTCAAGCTACCTGACGTCACAGCTTCCTTACAGTTCTCTGAGCCTTCCCAGTCCCAGAAAGTTCCCCTTTAATATGGTATCTGCTGGGCTGCACCTAATCCCTTCCATCTCTGTCCTACTGTCCCAGAAGTGAAAAGCATGAACAGAGCTGGGCAAATTTCTGGCAATAAATGCTGTTGAGCTGGACAAAGTGGTGAGGGGGGTTCACAGATTCAAAGGCCAAAACTCACTGCAAACTTCACCCAGTCTTTTGGAGCTAAGGAAAGCTGTAGGAGTGCCAGAGCACCAGCCTGTTCTTTCTCCTGTCACTCATGGTGACAACCTTAGAGGAAAAATACGATGTATTTAGTAATAGGGCTTGGTTCTTCTCCATCTCTTTACATGTTTTGTGCCATTATTTTTACACTTCTCCAGCTGCAAAAGATCCTGTATAACCCCTTTACTTCAGATGTGGAAAACAAGTCTTACACAGTGCATTAATTAGGGGTAATTATCACTGCGTGCTACACAAGATTACAAATCTGTCACACAAAAGGATGGTATTTCCATTGCTGAAACATATCATTTTAACCTGCATTTTTTAGAGAAAGTTTGTAACAGTACTTGGGCTAAAAAACAGTAGAGAAGATTTTAACATATGCAAAGTACCTTTCAGGAAAGAAAAAAACAAAGTGAAGGGTTTTCATGGGAGCAGAGGGAATTAAATGATATAGTACTTTTTGGGCATGACTGAGATGAGCAATTAGTGCACTATGGACCATTAGGTCCAATAATAACATGTTATTTCAACACCTTCTGCCTTCCTTCTATTTCAATACAATGTGTTAGAAATACTATAAGCTACTTTGAACTACTTTGAAGTATAGCATCTCAATAATGAAATAAGTAAAATCACAAAAAGCAACTCAACGAATGAAAGATGCATCGGGTAGATCACCTACCCCCATGATATCCACTGCATTTGGTGTAAAAAAGCCCTTAGCCTTTCCCTCTTTCATCTCTATTTCTCCCAAAAGCATGTTTATTGGGATATAATAAGGCAGATATAATCAATTGTCAATCAGGAATACAAAATACTTCTTTTTACTCTGCTTCCCAGGTGCATTAGGTCTGACTGTGTATCATTTCCTATTCCAGGGCAGGTGCAAGGCAATTATATGACCTTTTTTTAAAAAACTGAATGGAGATCTGTTAATGCTTTACAAAATACAGTTTTTGTTTCAGAGTAGTTACAGCCGTAACTTTGTCGTGTTTCCAGTCAGACTATACAGAATGCAGTCAGCTGAGGGAGACATTTGGAGCTCATATGATGCTGATAAGGAATTTGGTTGGAAGAGTGAACCATCCCAGTGCTTTCAAAGTTTTAGATTAAATGTTCCTTTTAAAAGAGTTTGACATTAAGGCTTTCAGCATCTTTAAGTCCAAATTGTGTAGGTGTGATTTTTAGACCCATATTCCCATGCCTCCTCACCCCCTTTTAAAATCAATAATGATCTTTCCTGAGGTCTTTTGTTCTTAAATGTTCATAACTGTGAACACTTTCTGAGGAAACTGCTTCTTTGTATTACAGGTCATTAAGTTATGGTGCCATAGGAGTGATTGTTGGCCATGAGTTTACTCATGGATTTGATAGCAATGGTGAGTAATTGACTGCATGTGGATAACTTTTTTATTTACGGAGTTCACATATTAGAAAGCTGACTTGTAGATGCTGTAGCATTTTTATTGTTTCGGGTTTTTTAGTGGTGCTGAATTGTGTGAAAAAATTATAAACTTGTATTTATTAGATTTATTCACATAGAATCTTGCTTGTCTGAATTGGATTTTATTTGGCAAGAAATACCTCAAGTTTGATTCTTTCTGTTTGTCTTGAATGAAAACTAAATCAGCAATAGATTCTGAAAGTCCTAATGGGGGGGAGTGAGAAGGGCAAAGGGATAATTTCTGATTGATAAAAATTTCTTCCAAGAAAACTTCTCATTTCAGGTTTGACATTTTTCAAATGATAATTACAAAAGTTTTAAAATACAATACTGGAACAAGAGTGGTACAATAAAGGCATTGCAAAATATTAAAATTAAATTGAAAAAAGAGAGAGAGGGGAAAAGAAGAATGGTCAGAAAATATCAATCCAATTGTCCTGACAAGCTGGGTGGAGTGGGGCATTACCACTATCTAGGTTTGGCTGTCTCAGTAAAGTGCTTTTAAAAATTGAGCTCCTGAGAGAAAGTGAGGGGAGCGGGGGAGGAGGGAGGTGCAGGGAGAAAGAAACATGAACCTCCTACTCCTGGGAGCAATCTTGCGTTTGCTTACGTTGTGTAATATTGAATACCTTTAAAAAAGAAAAAAAAGAAAAGAAAACCTTGTATCTTGGTATCCTGTTGGCACTGCTCTACAATATCTTGTGTCTGCCATCACTCCAGAATGGAGACATTTTTCTTCATTCCACCTTGTGTAGGTGAGTACCTAATCTCCCTCTTGTCTCCTGCCAGTCAGAAGGGAACCTAAGGTTTGATTCCCTAAGCAGACCCCTACTTTTTGCCAGGCTCTTACCTGCCAAATATAGAAATAAATGCATGTGTAGGAATTTGTCAACTTGAACAAGATAATACACAGAGAAAAACAAAAAGAAATAAAAAGATGAAATAAAACATCTTCAGTAGTTGGTGTTATGTCTGTGTTGCTCCTTACCTCTCTCCTGCAGTTGCAAAGAAGAATCAAATCACAGAGCAAAGCTGCATCCATGTGGGCAGCTAAATATGCTCTCAGCAAAGTCCAAACATGCCTTGTGTCTGACTGGCTGGAGTCATGATGGAGACTAAATATTCTCCTACAAATGATAGGGAGCAGGGACCTGAGGCTGAAACTTCCATGAGCCACTGCTGTAACCATCAGCCTGGGCAATGGGATGTATATATCCTCCCTGTTTCCATGAGTAGGGCTTAAGTGTTCTGGTTTTGCTTCAAAATCAAAAATGGAAACTTCAGGAGTTAGCGTGAAATGGGTTGGTTTCCTGATCAAGTGAAGAATTAATAATAAATTAGCTATCATCACATTTTCAGAATCAAAGACATATGGACTGAGGATGAAAAATACAATTATACTTGCAAGAAAGCTAAATGCATCTTACACTATGTAATTATAAAATGTACGATAGAACTCATTAGTCATTACTATCTTTTTCTGCAAATGGAAATTATGACAATAAATAGAATGCCAGGTTTTCACTGCTGATTTGAGTGGGGTCAAGATTTTGCTCACTGATCCTATCCATTTCGTACACATGGGAACATTCACCTCTCATTTCTGAGCAGGTGATAGATGCCTAAACTGGAAAAGTTTTCTCCTGCAAAAAGCATTTGTTTTCTTTCTTTCCTTTTTGAGGTCGGAAATATGACAAAAATGGAAATTTAGACCCTTGGTGGACAACTGACTCTGAAGAAAAATTTAAAGAGAAAACAAAATGCATGATTAATCAATACAACAGTTACTACTGGAAGCAAGCTGGCTTACATGTATGTAAATTGCCATTGACTGAAAACAGTGGTACATGAGGAGTTTGGGTTGTTGTGCCTTTTTTTTTTTTTCTAAGTTCTCTTTTTATAAATCCCAATATATTGGGAAATTAGGCTACCAACTTCATTTCTCACAACAAATGATTTTTTGAGGTGAATAATTGTGTTAAAAATTGTCTGTCAGGTTTGATTAGTCCAATCAAATACCACTACCCACACTCTGGTGGCAGGGTTAAACCATTTCTCTCCATCATATCCTTTTGGAATCAGAGGAAGAGGATGAAGCCACTCAGCAGGGCTGGTCTAATTATTGTGACGACATTAAATGTCTTCTCAAGATGAGGTCTGTAATGAAAACTGAGCAGTCACTCTTTTAGAAAGAATATAATAGCATGTTTTATAGATTCCTTTAACAATTCTGCCTGTTATTTATTGCAGCCATAAAATGGATGCATAAGCCCTACTTTATTTCATATTCAACTCTTGCTATTTGTTCCATGTGTGCACACAGACCCCATTTGCATGTTTAATCAAGGGAATATGACAGCAGTAGCTCCTAGAAAAGGATTGAGAAAGAAAGTGCAAGGGAATGGTTTCTGTTTCATTGTCTGTCAGAGGTATGGGCTTCCTTGAA
This sequence comes from Edolisoma coerulescens, assembly GCA_013397115.1. Taxonomy (NCBI): domain Eukaryota; kingdom Metazoa; phylum Chordata; class Aves; order Passeriformes; family Campephagidae; genus Edolisoma; species Edolisoma coerulescens. Next base: position 2,775,083 of record VWZW01002309.1, read on the forward strand.
AATGTGTACATTTATATGTGTGTCCAAAATGAGGATAAACAGGATAAATCCCAGACCTTCAGCTGAAATAGCTGAAACTGCAGTAATGTTGTCTGGGACACAACTGTAATCTTAGTTTTCAGGATAAAACACATACTCCAGTCCCCACTCAATTCTATCACCTCTACCTATGTTTTAGAAATACTGTTACATCTTTGCCTTTTAAGAATACCGAGGTCACATGAAATGCTTATCAACAATTCTAGCACTTTTCCCAGGCTTGTTTGTGCTGGTCTCAGAGGTAATAAAGCCATATTGTGGTCCAGTCTGAAGTCCAGCAACTCAGACTTGAAAGACTTCATAGTAAGTTACAAATCAAAATTCTCAGGATAATTCCTGAATATATGTAGGACAAAAACTGTCATTACAAAAATGCCACTCGAAGATCATTAAAATCTTCCCCAAGGATGTGGCTGAGCCCTTCCCATGCCTCTGCCATTGGCTTGGTCATCCCCTTTACCTTTTTCACTGTCTCTTGAGATGAGGTAGGTCTGAATTTCCTCTCCAGTGTAGATACTGCCTTTTAAGTCCATGGATGGGCTTACTAGAGAGATCCTGTCACCCACAGCCTTGTCATCCTATCCCTTCTATTTCCACAGGATAACCAAAAGCACTTTTTAGATGATAGAAGAATTTTCCAATTTTCTGCCATATTTTATAGCTTTTGCATGAAGAGCTATGCAAGCAAAGACCTTTTTTTTTATTATCGTTTTGGACTGTCATTTACATCAATATTCTGCTGGTTTTCTCCCCTTGTATGAATATTTTTCATGGATCAAGAAACCTATTTATTCCTCTTCCTTCTCATCCGGTATGCAATAAAAATGTCTCCAGAACAGAAGCCTAATGAAATAAGAAGTGGATACAGAAATAGCTTCAGAGTGCAATAATCACATAAAGTCATCTCATCAAATAAAGGGCTTATCGTGGTCCCTGAGCCCTGCCACAAACTGTCTGTGCAGAGTAGTCTCAAATACCTGATCCAGAGCTGCCTGAGAGCAGCAGAAAGACTTCTTCCACTTTTCAGATGACCTGTGGCCCTGTGCCACTGTTACTCTCATCTTATGCTGTAAGTCAGTCTCCTCCACAAGCGCACTGTGAGGAAAATGTGTGAGTAGGAAGGCCAGGGAAAAGCCAGCTGGTGTGTGTGCCCGTTCCCTGGTGTCCCAGCACCTTTTGTCCTAAAAGCTCCTCTCTCACCTCCATCTCCAGCCTCCTGAGGGCAGGGGAGAGCAGACAGGAAAGGGTGGCACTTTCCCCTGTGGCTCCCATTTTCCCTCTAACATTGTACCCAAGGCATCAAGTAACATGTCCCGAGTCCAACCTGGGTGCTCATCTGCACCGAGTGTGGGGCTGTGCACAGGTACGAGGTGATCCCCTTGGTCTTTTTACCTCTTCTTCTCCATTTTTGCCTCTTTTGCCGTTCTGAAACTGAGTCCTGATGCCAGCCCCACTCTACTGATCCCTGTGGCACAGGAGAGCTGATGGCTGCAGCCAGCATTGACCTTCAGAGCCCTGCTCAAAACTGTGCTCAATTATCTTGCTTATTCGAGGCACAGGAGAGAGTAAAACTGCTTAATTACAAATACAGTTGGTAACACAAGGACCTTAGTAGGCTGGGTGAGTAGAGATAATGCTACTCTAGCAGAAATTAGGATTTCTTTGTAATGATATTGCACTTGGTAATGCCAGGAGACCAGTTTCCTCACAAAGTTTATATAGTGCTGTTTCTTTCCCCCAATATGTTCTTGTTGCTATTGCTCCTGCTCTTGAAATCAATACCAAAGAGAAGCAACAGGAATCTCCTTTGCAGATATTTTTAGAGCACTGAATATACTATCAATTTTGATTCTGTCTCTGACAGTTATTTTTAATTATGGTTATTTATGTTATGACTTAGAAGTTATTTAGCATCCCAGTAGTATATTAAGAGTTATGTAGAGAAATAAATATAACCTTTTAGATAAAAGTTTAAGAAAGAGGCTACTGGATCTCACATGTCACCAGATATAAACAGACCTTAGGGGAAAATTACTGACACTCAGCTGAAAGATCAGGGACTGCATTCTTAAGTGCATTCTATCTACCATATTTTGTGCTACAGAGATCTAGGGCCAGAGCCAGGATAACTCATCGCAGAAAATTGTTTACTGGCAGTTTTCACATTGAAATCCAGTTTTCTTAACCAAAGTTGGTTGAAATTGACTGAGGTCGTTCTTGCCTTGTTTTACTTTTTCCCCTCTTTTTGAAGTTGATCGAGTAGGAAATTCAGAAATGGGTCAAATGACTGATGTTCTTTCATTCTGCCAAGGTGAAAGGGAAGAGAACTTTGGCAGAAAACATTGCAGATAACGGAGGTTTGCGAGAAGCTTTCAGGGTAAGTAGATGAAAAATATCTGAAACATCGTATTATTAAAAAAAGAAAAAAAAGCTGTGGTTATCTTCATGTTGCTGAAAGGCACTTAGTATCTCTTTCTTATCAGGCATACAGGAAATGGATTACAGAAAAGAGGGGAGGAGAAGAAGAGCCTTTACTGCCAGGCCTTGAGTTCACACACAACCAGCTTTTCTTTCTGAGTTATGCCCACGTGAGTAGTACAAATGTGTTTCGAATCCCCATCTGTTAACTTGAACAATGTGCAGTGCAGAGAGGAGCCTGCCTGGTTTCAACAACCTGCATCACCCAAACACAGACTTTTGAGAGTATAAGCAGAGACTTCCCCCACAATTATTATTTCTTTTTCATTCCTTCTTTGTCCTCAACTACCCATGGTGCCAGAACTGCTGAAATTATTCTTGGTTTTGTACAGTGTTGTCACAGCAACTTTCTTTCTTCCTTCTACCTCCTTCCACTAAAAGGGTCTTCCTGCATGTATTGACTGCTCAGCCTCCTTCAATTTTAACTTCACAGATTCCTGGTGCTTGCAATACACAGTAGTTTCTGACTGCTTCCACCACAAATTCCTGTTAAAAATGTCCCACCACAATTTGTTACTGTGTATGTTGTTCAAGGAAACTAAGCAGCAGTGAAGAAAGTCTTAGTTTATTTTTTCCCATCTGTACACTAAATATGCTGTAACAAAACTTTGATAAGGGGTGTGAGTTTTTTAGAAAAACATGGAGCAAGGGAGAGGATCAGAAATTATTCATTTGGGTAACCAAATTGGGACAAACTCCCTACATGAGAAGTAAAAGTCAGGCTATAAAACTTTGCCACTAGTTGAAGGAATGAATCATCTCAAACTGAAAAAACAAGACCCAATGCAACCAGTCCTGGCTGAAAATAATTTCTCTGCTGAGAGTCAGTGTAGCAGTCTAAGAGCCTATGGCTGTTTCAGTTTGACAATACTGAGCAAAGAAAATATTCCACTTTGGTCATTTATGCTGAATTAAATTTCGCCTCGTGTCAGTTTTTCTCCAAGCAAATTTTGAATCTATAGGGAATATCTATCTGGGGGTCTTACAGGACCACTGCAGGAATCGTATGTCCAGTGGTCCCTCACAGGGAAGGCACATGCACAGTGAGAGCAGTGTATGCAAGGTACCCTCAAGCTCAGCCCATATCCACAGAGCTCAAGACACTCAACAGACTTATTTAAACTGTCAGAGCTGTGTTCAGCCAGAAAAAAATTGCACTGAAAGTCCACTGAAATCCTATGGGCAATCTGGCTTAAAGGATTTTGTTGATAGGAACATTTAATGTAGAGACTTAGGTAAGGTAGGGGCAGTTTAAAGGAGATTTTTCATGCAATGAATACAGCATAAGAGGGATCATTCTGTTGTGCAAATATTCTATCTGCCCTGTTTTGTGGCCAGTTACGATTTGGTTAAGTATCTTATCAGGAACAGGGAACTGGGGGCCACTGATGGAAACGTGGAAAATGTGTAATTTCAAAAGAAACTGACATTCCAACATGGAATAAATATGTCAGGTAATATAGCTGCAATTCTAGAGATGATGAGCATCATTATGTGTACCTTTTATACACATTACAGAGCTTTGAGACCAAGAAGTATGTTTGGTAATTATTAAGGTGTGAGATGCTGCAGCACAAGCTGAAAGACAAGCTACCATTACAGAGAACTTCAAAAAAAGAACTAGTAAAGTGGCTGTGCTTAGATGATGGGCAGGAGTGAGTAGAGAAAAACAGTGGGTGGACACTGGATCCATTAGGGGATTTGAAAAACAAGAGAACATACCAACGGAAAACTGCAAATTGGCAAAGGTGAAACAAAGTAGGAATTTATGGTGTCTTTCCATTTTATGCATTCTAGAAGTAATAGCATATAAGTAATATAATCTTAAGAACATTGACATTACATTTTTCTTTACATACAAAGTCATCCCAGATAATGTGTCTGTTTCTGTTTTTTTTATTTTGTTAGGTAAGATGCAACTCCTTTAGACCAGAATCTGCGAGGGAGCAAATATATACTGGAGCTCACAGCCCTCCTCAGTTCAGGTAGTGCTAATAAAGTATTTCCTCAGTGTACATACAGAATCAATCACTGCAGAACAGAAGTGCAGAAATTTAGCATTTTAACAGGGGGTTAAGAGCAAACACAAAATTGGACTGTGCTCTTTGTTTAGATGGAAATTGAATTGGTTTTATTAGCTTATCTTTCACCATTACAAATGCTCTTCTGTAAAATTGAGGTGCTTCTATCTACCTTCAAAAGCATTTGAACTAGAACACACTCTGATCCCTGTGATGTCCTGTAATTATGGCCTGAGTACCTAAAATGCCTCATCTATCACTTTCTTTCCCGAAGCAATTCTAGTTTAGAAAACAGTGAATATAAGGAGGGTCCTTGATTTAATCTGAGTTCCTTAAAAGCTTCTAAGTCTCTACCTTGAACTATATTGATAATGCAAGGCAAAACGTGTCCTGTAAGTTCAGTTCAAGACCAAACTCTTCTGCTGGCCTTCAAGTGATACTTTTCTTGAAGGAGCTGTGATAGTCCAGCCATAGCAGAGGGAGTCTGTCTTTGCCAAAAGGGCTTCCCCAGGCTCCCCTCACCACAGACACTCATGAACTCCCCGCCACAGGGAGGGGGGAAGTTTTAGAGTAAGAATTAGGAACCCAGAGTTTATTTCTCTGACTCTTCACAGAGTTTTTGTGACCAAGAACAAGTTGATTTTGTTGGGATTCATGTTGGTTGCATCTACTTAACTAAGAATTGCATGTTTGCCCTTGGTGAAGTACCACGTTGTCTCTTTGTTTGGACAAAAGATGTTAACTCCACAAGCTGATTCATACAATACAGTGGATTGTTTGTTTTCTAGAGAATTCTACCAGTTTCTATTGACTAAAAGAGTGTTATACCAGCTGGTGGGGGTAAAAGTAGTGGAGAATGCAAATCTGTATGCCTTTTAACATTGAAAATACATCATGACAATGAGGATAGGAGTATCAGGCTGACCTTCAGCCGACAGAGATATTAATTTCATAGTTCCTACTCTTGTTAAGATTTTGGTAAAATAACCATCTGCTGTCTTTTAAAGCCCTCAGGTTTATTTATCTATATGTATATTTAGATTTTGAATCATTACGTAGCTACATTCCCATGAGATGGTGCAAATCTCAAAATATACAGGGAACTCTAGGGATAGAGTATTTATCAGGAAAAATCCTAAAGGCATCAGAAAGAGGTTTAGATTAATTTGAGATTTAGAAAATATAGACAAAACTTATTCTCAGTTTTTGAGTGAGATACTGAGAAGTGGCTTCTGTTTTGGAACTGAAGAAAAGAACTGGTGCTTGTCTTCTCTTGCAAATCATATCAGCTGGGCTAACAAATTATCTCATCTATTTCTCCCAACTTGATTTCATTTATGTCCCAAGACCATTATGAGCATAACTGCAATACAGCTAGCTCCAACACTGACAGCTCTTTTTGTCCAAAAAGCTCAAACAGCCCTTTTAAAAGTAATTATAAAAGGTAACAATAAAAATGATAGAAATGAGCAACACATCTTGAGCATAGGAGTGTGCACCTGAATGTTTCACACCAGGTTCTCTTCACAGTCAAAAAGGAAATGGCATTTTAGAAGTAAATATATATAAAAATAATCCTTCAGCAGGTAATAAATTTAAATTACTTAGACTCTGCAAGTACATATTTCTATTGATTACCAAGGGAGGCCAGGGTGACCTGCCTGGGGAAAGGTGTCTCTACTATAATTCAATGGGATGAAATCCAGACAGCCCACTCTGATTTCAGTTAATGTGTGGCAATATCAAACCATGGGTAGAAAAGCGGCGTGCATGCACACATAAAGATTTTTTTCACTGGATAAATTCTGGGGTTATTTATTTTTAATTGGCAGATTTTCAGTATTAGCATGTGTCTTTGCTATTTTTGAATGCCAATTTCAGATTGAAATCCCTGGCATGGCAGGCAGAACTCCCACCAACATCAGCAGCAGTTCTGCATGACCAGCTCTTGCTGTTCCAGTCCCTGAATATGTATCTGCATTTTTTTTTACAGAAAAGCTGTATATCTTATTTGCAGCCTAACCTCATTTGGTAATCCTCCCTACAAAACTGACCTTTAGACATTTTTGTGCCAGATGACTGCAAATTTTCTTACTCACAGAAAGTCTAATCAATGTAATAAGAATGTTTTCTACCATGCTGAGCTACACTGAGAAGCTGATTGTTTGCAATATAGAAAGATGCCTCCTCACGGCATAACAAAGGAAAGGTATACAATTAATATCACAGTAGGTACTTTTCTGCTCTTAACTCTGGGAACTCTTTAACACAATTGCAAGTTTTGGGTTAGTAAATTACAAGATGATTAAAAGCACAGGAAAAAGCAGCAAACAACACAATCAATCTAGCAAAGGTAAAATAATAGTTTCTGACCGCATCGCATAATGCAGACATGAAAGCAGGAGCCAAGGATGACTGCATGCAAGGAGCAAGCTCTTCCCCTATGCCTGAAGGTGCCAGTCTGGGATGCAGACACGTTGTCCAGCTTGTGTCAGGCAGGGATGTGCTGCCCTTTCAGTATCACACCACCTCTGGTAGAAGCAAGAGGGCTTGGGAGCTGGTCAGGGCAGAGGGCTCAGAAAATATATTTGCGAAATATCAGATGAGTTGAGATGTTCTCAGGATGCAAGGCTGAGCTGCCCAACAAGAGGCTCTAATTTCCCCCTGAGGCTGCAAAGTCCCAGAGACCCAACATGTGTTGGTGTGGGTGTGTGTGGGTGGACAGAGCGTGTTGTTACGAGAATCTGGAGCCACATGAAACCACTTCCAGCACAACCCCAGTGTGTGCTTGCATGCCCTGCCTGCTGCACCACAGCTGTCTGGCAGGGCTGGAAGAAGGATTCCACATGCACAGCTACTGCTGATCTCCCACCTCTGCTGCCAAGGGTCACATTAGAAAACTGTTCTAAAGGACACGGTATCACAAAATGCATTTGTTTTTCATCACATTTCTTGCAAAGCAAGATGCTTCTCAAAGCAGGAAACAAAATAAGATTTTCTTCATACTAACTGGGAGCCCTTCTCCCGTACCTTTCGGTTTTATTTGTGAAAAAATTACGTGAAAGCCTGAAAATTCAGCCTGCAGTAAAAACACTGAAACACTTGCAGACCTTCTGTCAAACTTGCGGTGTTTGACAGAAGGCAACCTACACGTCCATCACTTTTCTCTTTGCAGAGTAATTGGAGCCATGAGCAACTTTGAAGAGTTCCGTAAGGCTTTCAACTGCCCAGCGAACACGACGATGAACCGCGGGGCAGAGTCGTGCCGGCTGTGGTAGCTGTCCCTTCCAGCTCTTCTGTCGGGAGGAGTCTGCAATGTGAACTGCTCCAGCCCATTGCTACAGTTTCAGAATAACAGTCTGAAATCTGGAGAGGTGTTACTTCAAACGCATCTTCCTGATCCATGCTGATGATCTGCATGGATCTAATCACTCCCTATTTAGAGCCTAGAAACATTCCAAACAGAAGAGCTTTTCTTTAAGGATAATAATAAAAAGTAACTCCTCTTAACCATAAAACTACTCCGGCTCATCTGCAGTTGCATTGCTGTTGATGGATAACTGCCATTATCAATTCTAATTCCTGATTTATAGTTGAGCAAGAGGTAAATGCTAAAATCCAGTTTTAATCTATTGCTCTGCAGGGGTTCTATGCAGAATGTTCCCACACAAAATTTATTCTTTCTGGATGAAGAAATTCATGAGCCCTGCTATAAAGCCAGCTCTGATCTGCTGTGTGATACTGCATTTTCATAACTTAAGCTGTCACAGCCCAGCGTGCCATAAATGATGTTGCATGATGTAAAGACACAAGACTTTATATAAATTCAGTTTAATATGTCAGATTAGTGCCTCTGGTTTTGGAACAGTTTCAAGCTGAGAAAGTACCTCATGGTATCCATCTGTAGGACTAAAACATAAAGGATACTTGTCAGGTTGTGCCCTCTTCTAATTTTAGAACAGGTCATGATAAAAATCAATATATGGTGAAAATCAGAGGCTCTCAGAGGGGATTCCCAGCACCACGATACTCATAAATATTGCAGCATTTATTCCGGTTTACACTGTAGGCAGTTTTTTCCCAGGGGATGGTTTTTACTTTGTGCTGAAGATAGCTTCATCTGCATTTATTTTCTTAAGCCAGAAATACTATACCAGTTTTAAATGATGGATCTTAGTGTCTGGGTCTTACAGGGAATTGTAAGTAGTGTGCATGTTTGCCCTCATGTTCTGGATGGGGAAGGATGACTTGTGATTTTAAGGAAAGAGTATGTGACAGAAAAACAGAGTACCAGCATCATTTAACTTGTGTGTATAAAAAGAGCAATTTAGGAGTAGAGGATTTAAAAATACAGTAAAAATACAGACCAGTTGAGTTTTCAATTTGATTTTTAAGAAAATTCATGAAAAGATATTTTATTGCAGCAGAAAAACTTCAACACATAACTATTACTGCCAGGGGAGGTCGGATGGGGGGGTGGGGGAGGATGCACACACAGCTCTTTTTTTCCCAACAGGAAGGTACCTATATAAGTGGTATATATTTATACCTTGTGCATTATTTCATTTTTACATGGTGGAATTATTTCAAAAGGAGTTTCTTTAGACTGATTTAATTACTGCAAATCTATATTGGTCTCTGTATGTACTTATATATATATATATATATATATATACAAAATGCAATTTTTTTATATGCTTAAATTTTATTTTATCAGTATAGAAATGTTAGTAAGATAAACTTTTTTTACAATGATTGGTCAAGTACTGTTGGATAAGGACTTGGTTGGATGGTCACATTCAGAGGGTCTTGGTCAATGGCTCAGTGTCCCAATGGACATCAGTGACCAGTGGTGCCCCTCAGGGGTCCTTACTGCCACCAGTGCCATTTAATATCTTCATTAACGACATACACAAAAGCATTGAGTGCACGCTCAGCAAATTTGCAGGTGACACCAAGCTGAGTGGTGTGGTTGCCACACCTGAAGGATGGGACAGCATCCAAGGGGACCTGGACAAGCTTGAGAAGTGGCCCATGGGAATCTCATGAGGTTTAACAAGACCAAGTGCAAGGGGCTGCACCCAGGTCTGGGCAACTCCTGGTATCAACAAAGGCTGGGGATGAACAGATCAAGAGCAGCCCTGCCCAGAAGGACTTGGGGATGCTGGTGGGTGAGAGACTGGACATGACCCAGCAACAGGCATTTGTAGTCCAGAAAACCAACAGTGTCCTGGACTGCATCCAGAGCAGTGTGGGCAGCAGGGAAGGGAGAGGAGGCCACCAAGATGATGAGAGGGATGGAGCACTCCTCCTATGAGGAAAAGTTGAGAGAATTGGGATTGGTCAGCCTGGAGAATAGAAGGCTTCCATGTGAATTGCAGCCTTCAGTACATGAAGGCAGTCTACAAGAAAGATGGAGAGGGAGCTTTGCAAGGGCATGTAGTGACAGGAGAAGGCGGAATGGCTGTAAATTGAAAGACGTTTTGGATTAGATACCAGGAGGAAGTTCTTTGCTGTGAGGGTGCTGAGGCACTGGAACAGGTCGTCCAGAGAAGTTGTGGATTCCTCATCCGTGGAAATGTTCAGGGCCATGTTGGGTGGGGCTCTGAGGAACCTGGTGGAAGTGCAAGGAGGCGTCCCTGCCCATGGCAGGGGGTTGGAATTACATGACCTTTAAGGCCCCCTACAAGTCAAATCATTCTATGATTCTATGATTGTCCAGAAGTCGTGGTGGAGGAAGGTTTACTGAAGCTAAGTAACTGAAGCAAATTGGGTTATTTTCCTATGTGTCTTTAGAAAGAAGGGGGACATGATGGAAGTATAATTTATGGAAAAAGACAGGATCTCAAACTACCTTCCAGAGTGATGGAAGCAGACATTCCTGTCCTCAAGGCTCTGTTGCCACTTTTTATAAACAAAATATTGTGATCTGAGACCAGAACATTCTTTTATCAATTTTCCCCTGAAAAAGTCAAAGTTTTCTTAAGAAGAAAATATTTTTCCTTCCTTCATGCCAACTCACTTCCTGAGTTGCGTGGATTACAGTTTATCATTTGAATTGCCACTACTAAATTTTTCTCCTGGAGGCATTTTTCACTTAAATTGTGATGCCAGTATTTTCATAGAGCTTTTCCTCAAACAAGCAGGTATGGGTCTTTAGCAAAGGGATACTGTTTGCCTGCTAATGGGAAAGTTCTTTACCAAATTGAGTACTGTACTGACTTCATTTCTGTGTTAATATGAGCACTGACATGACTTGATGTTGGCTGCTTTGGATCAACAGCACAAAGTTCAGGGTTGACATTCTGGTCCCATTAAAGGTAATACCAATATGGTTGTCCTCAGAAAAGTGAGGACATCAATTAAAGCACTTATCTGCATTTTCTGCATTACTGTACTATGCAAAGATGGTTTCACAACAGTCAACTTTGGGTTTTCTAATTTTATCTCTCAAATCAGAGATGCATTTGCAAGAATTCCTCTCTCATGGTTATTTTCCAGTGGGACAGATTGTGTCATTTTGTGATTTATGAAGGTGTTTCTCTGTACTGGATAGCAATTTTTTCTAAAATGTCTGATGTTTCTTGCCTTAAATGTCACTTTTCCTGCTCCTTGCTAGGCTCACGTCTTTCATGTTTAATACCAGGGATTTTTGAACTGTGCATATTCCAAATGGCACAGGAACACTGCAAATTCTTTCATCCTTGCTAGGCCATCTCCTGCAGCAGGCAGGGGGCAGGTTCTGGGCTGGGGGGATAGTAGGGAGATGGATGTTTTGGGGTCAATGCACTAGGAGACAGGAAAAGAGGGTATGACCAGATTTTGTACCCTGATTTTGGCAGCTGAGAGGGCACACACACACACTTCCAGGAAAGCCACAAGTCCTTACTGCTGACTGGTACATTCATCAATAGTATCCCAGTTCAGGAAATCCTTGCTGTTGACTCAGGTTCTCAGTGTCTGGGGTTTAGGTCTTGCCTGTGTCCACACAAGGACCCTGGCCTGCCTCCCCTGCTGCTTTTTACCTCAAACCAAAGAGCTGATCATGCAATTTACAGTTCACTTAGGCTAAGCTACTTAGGTACCATTTGGAAAGCAAAGCAGAAGGTAATTAAACAAGTTCTTAAAACTTTTATCATCAAAGACAGCCAAGACATTAGTGGTTGTTTGTGAGGGCTCTTCCCATTGCCTCTGTTTTATCAGACCACCTGGCTGTGTTTTGGTTTTGTATTGTGCCTCCTGGGTCTACGCCAGCAGTGCCTTCCTGCGTTGCTCTCAGGATCACTTATTGTGTCTATGCAAACAAATCCTTCACCATATATATCCTTTTCCCAGAGCTTTAAATTTGTTATTTTGCTTAATTGTTGGTAATATTGTGAAATGTTTCTTCCTGTTGGCTCAGTAATCTACTTCTTTTTCAGTGACCAGGAGGGGAAGGGTCACCTATGAATTAAACATTTTACCTTTGTAAATCTGAAGAGATATTTTCCTACTGTGCAGACATAAAGCAACAGCCTCTAGTCCTGTCCCATGTCTCCTTCTTCAGGTCCTAGAAATATGGAAACCTAGTCTAGTCTAGTCTAGTCTAGTCTTCCTTTTTTTTGATTAAGCCTGAAATGCTAAAACACCAGCTTATATACTGTGAGTATTTCTGCTGACCATATTGTGGATGAATTAGCTCTCTGAAAAGGCAGCTGTGCTATTCACCTGTGCAAACTGATTAGGTACATAAATGATGTCCGAGCTGGGTCTGGACACTGAAGGACCAAAAAACTCATCTGCATTATAAAACTCTGCCTCGTGCCTTGTGCCTTGTGCAGGGGGACTCCTCTATTCTTTAGGTCGGAACACTATCATGTCACTAATTGGTTGAATTATTTATCAAATAATCAGGTGAGTTTGCATATAACTTTTCATTGAGTATTATTCAATTACAGGCTTGGAAGTATATCTCATAACAATGTTTTATAGATATATATATATACATGTATCTGTCAGTGAAATGTTAAAAGCCTGACAACTCAAGTGGCAGAACTATAGTGATTTAAAAGGTCTTTTGTGTTTAAGTCTTTTTAATCTGATTTTTATTTACTGGTCAGTCTATTGTACAATTGAATTTTTCTACTTGCATAGTACATTGATTGACTGTTAAAGACAATTGTGTTAGCCAATAAAGCCAAAATGATGAAGAATTTTCCTATGCTTGCAGCATGGCAAAATCTGCTTGGCTTGGCACTGTCCAACTCTACAATATTACTTCTATAATATATAGTCTTAATAAGATGTAATAAAGAGCATAATGATGTGGCCCCAGGTTCTCAAGACTACTTTTACTGCTTGACAGGCTAAGGAGGAGTTCCTCTCTCAGAGAGTTGTGTAGGCATCATCAGCCAGAGTTTGGGCTCCACCTGCCCTCTTACCCTGCTGGAGGCAATTAAAATGAACATCTGATGAACCATTGGGGATGAGGGCTGGATGCTGTAAAAACTGCAGAAGGGCAGGCGGCAGAGCTGTCTCAACCAAAAGCCACTGGAGCACAAGCAAGAGTGAGAAAAAATCCACCTGCCTGTCAGCCTCCCTCTTCTCCTCTTCCCCAAGTCCATGCCTGTCTCAGCCCACTCTGCTTTTCAATCGCTTTTAAGCATTTTCCAGAAGAGTTTTCATAGGATAGTCCTTGTGCCGTGCTTGAGTTTGACCTTCAGCTCAGCACACAATGTACTTCCTGAGCTTGATCGAGCACTTGTTCCAGGGCTGTTTGGGCACAGGGACTGTGCCAGGGCCTTACCCGCTGGGTTTTTCTGGGCTAAGCGCTCCATCTCGTGGGCTCAGCCCGGACCAACTTTCCTGACACTGCTTGGGTGGCCATAAGCAGTGGCACTGACTCACTTCAAGGCAGCACCAAGCCTGTGAGCATCGAGCAATTTCCCCCAGTGGGGACAATGGGTGATGTTGGTCTTGCTGCATCTTTTGGATGATGCTCGGTGGTGATGCACCCCCTTGCAGGCCATAGCTCTGTGCAGGCCACTCTCCACACAGCTCTCGGGTTTGGGGTGCCAGGGTATCTTCAAAAACCTGCATCAGTTCTGTCTCCTACTTTACAGTGCAGCCTTACAACATTTCTAAGGACAAAAGCAGAGGTTTCTGTGCAGGAAGATGAATTAACAGCAAAGGTTGGGCTCAGAGTGTGAAACCAGCCTCAGCACTAGGGAAATGTTTGGCTTAATTCTCATGGGTTTATCAGCACCTTGGAAAGATGCTTTAACAATGTCTGTAAAGCGCCCTGAGGAATTCAGAGTTTAACTGCTGCAGCGAGAGCCTACTTCACTAATCAGACAATTTAATCCCATTTAAAGTGTAATATATATTAATAAAAAAGAAAAGAAATTAAAGATACCCGAGGGATTCATCAGCACAGCATTATATTTTATTAAATATAACATCAAAGTTGGAAGTTACTGAGAATCAAGATAATGTGTTACACTAAATTGTGATCAAAGAAAGAGATATAATGGTACAATTTTAATAATCCACAAGCACCAAAGCTGAAACACTTTTATGTATGAGGTTAGACACATACACAGATGCATTAACTGTGGCTGTGAACTGAAATGCACATTATAATACATGTCTCTAAACATTTTATCACATCCATATCTACTGTCCAAACTGTTAAACAAAGCTTGGGGAAAGGCTTCAAAGGGGATTTTAAACTTTTTCTACCACAAAGTTTATTTAACATACAGGTGCTGCTGCGAGCAATGACCAGTTAGGTTGTTTTATATGGATGATACATTGTCCTCTTCTGAAATGTGAGTAGCAGACATTTAAGTATAGAAATCTGAAAAACTATGATGTCACAACCTCTTTGACACTAAGAGAATATTTGGGTAAAACCAGGAAAAAAAATTACATTCTCAAATACAACAATTAGGGAAACACAAATACATGAATTTATGCCATGATATGCAATAAGAAATAAAAAACTATTGTAGGATATGAAGTTGCCAAACTGGGTCAGGGGAATGGTTTACAATTTGACAGATTATTTCTGCTGGGAGAAAAACCTGAGTGCACAAGACCTGTCTGCCTTTGTAACTTCCTGGGGCATGTGTGTGTCAGAGCTCAGTGCTTTGGTGGGGTCGCAAACCCTGGAGCTTGAGGGGCTATTTGCTTTCTCTTGGGTGTCTAGAGCACCCAAAAAGGCTGTGTCTGCAATTCTGCCACTGAGTTCTACTTTTATACATCTTTTTTTTTCTTTTCATTAAAGCACACATATCATATGAATCAGCCACTTGCCACATTGTTGCATTTTAAATGAATAAAGTGGTGCTTTTATAGGTCTGTGCTGTGAAACAATGCAGTGCTGCTGCATCTCAAAAACACCTGTGTGTTTTGTGGAATAGGGCTGCTCTTCATCACACAACACATGTGCTTTCATGTCATACTGCTAGAATGGGCCTTCAGTGGTTTGCACTGGAGAGAGCAAAATATGGAGTGATGTCTGAATAGGATGACAAAGAGAAATTAGAAACTTTTTAGTGTTGTAAATCAGTAACAGATTTTACAAAGCATTAGCACAAGTACTGCTAGAAATGATTTTATATAGATATATATGGGCACAATACAGGAAGTCTGTAAGTCTGTGCTACGTGAGTGTATATAAAAATGTCAGAAATATGAATTATTTTTTAAAAAATTGAGGGTCAGGGTAAAACTCTGACCTCAGTGAGTTTATTGAGTGATTAATGTCTGTAGGGCCAGCATTTTACTCCATCTGGATAATAGCACATAAAGTTTGTTGATTTAAAACTATTTGGGACACACATTTTCTTCTACAAGAAAGAAATTTCTAGCCTCTGGTATTTTCAGAATCTGCCCTGTCCTCAGTCATTTGCATAGGACTGACTCTGTTTGCTCTTGTTTATCAGATACTCCATTTTCATATTTTTAAACATTTCAAGAGTGACTTTATCACTGTTTCAGAATTGCAAAGTAGCTTTTTCAACTTGCCCTTTCCAGACATGGTTCTATTAATCATTAAAATAAACTTGATATGTTCTATTGAACTAAGTGTAGTCTTATTTATGACACTGAGGTCATGAATATTTTTGTCTCCATAAATGTTTTTTTATCTCTCCTAGATGTCTCTGTCTCCATGAAAAGGCAGAGAAGTTTTGTGTCACTGGAGTGCCAGGGGAAGCTGTTGGTGCCCATGGCAAGCTCAATGCAGTGGGGCTGCAGGGTGGCTGGGGCAGATACGGGTGGTTCACCACCCGCACATAAAGCTGCTCAGCAAGAAGAAGAAGAAAGGCTGTGCTTGTCTGTGTACCTTCCATTAAAATGGTACTGCCTAGCAAAACAAAGAAATCTATTGTACTGACCAAGAAATTAAAGTACATTTCCTGGACAAATCAAAAAGGTGGGAAGAGTCAAGCCACCGTGCTAACTGAGGCCAATATTAAAAGCCCTTGCATCTTGCTTGTGCAAACTCCAGCAGTGTTACAGCCCTGCAGAACTGCCTCTGCCTGCAGCTGTGTCTTTGTTTTGAGTTGACTCAAATTGCTCGATGGGCTAAGCAAGGAACAAAACCCACCACTATGGGGAGTGCAGCACAGAAGGAGGGCTTGGTAGGAAACAGGGCACCCCCATGCTTCCCAAAGAGGAATCATCCCTTAGGCTGCAAAAGATGGTTAACCTACACTGCCAAGTCCACCACTAAACCATGTTGCTAAATGCTACATCCACACGTCTTTTAAATACCTCCAGTGATGGTGAGTCAGCCACTTCCCTGGTTCCACCACCAGTTCCCACTTTAGCAGTGGGTACCACACATGTCTATAGCCCCATTCAGTTAAACCTCCTGCCTCCTTAGGGAAGCCTGCCTGTGGAAAACCTAACGGAATGGGGAGGAGGAAGGGATTTGGCCTGGAGAGGTCTATTTAAGCACTGGGCACACCTTGGTTTGCACAAGCACTGAGACAGTGCAGGAGGACTGGTGTGCCCCCTCCCCAGCTGCCAGGGCTCAGCACTCCCCTCCCTCCCGTGCACGGCTGCAAACGCCCACGTGCACTGTGTGCACACGGTGAGTGCATGTGTGTGCTGTGCTCTGCGCACCAGCTTCTCCTTGTTCCTGCCCCCTCCTACAGCTGGGCAAATCACCACCAAGCAGGAGTGGGAAGCAAGCAAGGTGCCCCTTCCCAAGCCACCCCAGATGAGCTAATTCCCTGGAAGGTATAGCTTGCAGCAGCAGCATGTGGCAGCACTACCTCATCCAAGCCTTAGACAGTGGAAAGGTGTCAGGTCATTTTAGAGACAAGATAAGAACATTTCTCCTCCCAGCCTGGGTTGAAGTAAAATGTCATGGTCTGACTTCAGCTTAATAATTATTTTAGCTCTTCAGCGTATGATAGAAGGGCAAAATATGGAACCTTCCTTTAGTGAACAATTTCATTCTTTCAGCTGGGTTTTCCTTTGTTTTGCCTCAGCTGAGTGACAGCCGGCAGCTCAAACCTGCTTGCACAGTAGTCCTTGCACTAATGACATGTGTTGAGGCAATCACTGTGGCTGTATTCAGCATGCTTATTCAGCTTTGTTTTAATAAATCCAGTAATAGACTTTCAGAGGCAATGAAGGAAAAAGAATAATTTGGAAACAAAGCTGTTGAAAAGAATACAATGCGCATGCAGTAGAGAAGAATGTGATTTTGGAGGTCTGAGCAGCTGTTTTATTTCTTTAGAGGATTTTAATCAACCTGATTACACAGGGAAGCAAAGGGATTTTAAAAACAGTATGGTGATAATCGGTAGAGAAAACAAAGCGGTGATTTCCCTTTCTTGTATCCCTCACTTTTGTTTTCTCCCTTTCATGTGATTTTACAAGTAAGTGTCATATTAGCTCATTTTAATTAAAAAACTAACCATAGTAGGGTTTTTCTAGAGAAGCAATTTCAGTCTTTGTCCACTATATCATTTAATCGAAGATATCCTAAATGCCTTCAAGATTGCCATGGCTGCACCATTCCAATTGCCATCAGTATAATGGCTTTCCCAGTGGATTGGAAAAAACCTGTAATTGGACATGAGCCCATCCTTTCAAGTGGGATTAGCTGCTCTGCTGCAGTCTTCCCCTAAATTTCAGGGTCTGCTGTTCTTGTCTTGTTCCTTCTGTACTTACTGCTGAAGGCAACCCTCCAGTGCCATCTTTAGAGTTGAACTATACAGGCACAGCCAAGGGAAGGAGTGTGGAGCAGCACTCCTGAAAAAGGCCACCTTTCTGCATCACCAGGAGCAATTGGTGTCTGGTTAAAACTGGGGGTGACCCTACACCGCTCCTTAGAAAAGAGAAGTGTATGTGTGTAGTGGGAATTTGGCACTCCTAAAGGCTTTGGGATGGATTTTTCCAGCATCCTCCTCCTACCTACACCCTCTTCCCAGTGGTGTGCATATCAGGGCCCTTAAGCAATGCACCAGAAGCATTTTCCCTGCCCCAGCAGCCATATTCTGCATATCCCACCTGGAGGCCTGAGGCTTGACTGCTCTCTTATCCTGCAGCCCTGCTTTGTGCTGACCCCACAGCACAGCTGACTCACAGAGCCCTTCCCGTGGATCACCCGCAAGCAGGGCCTTTCACCATGGTGCAGACACAGAGTGGCTTCCCCATGGTGCACCAGAGGATGAAAGGGCCCCCAGGCACACCCCTATGAGCAAAGGATCACAGAAACATTGAAAAATGTGGGACTTTACGTGCTGCCTTGCTCTCTGCCTGCTTTTATATGTGAAAGGGTATTTGGTCCCTTCTGCCCAGAACCCAGAGCTGTCCCTGTACACACCATTTTTGCTCTGTTACATGTTAGATGGAGAAATTTAGGTCAAAATTTAGCTTTGTCTTCTCTCTCAATAATAACGGTTCCCTAACTAGTTTTTTCAACCGTCCCCCAGTGTGGAAGTGCTCTGGTTCATGTTTTCCCCTCCCAGTTTTAGGTATGTTGTCATAAATATTCATTTCCCTTGATAAATATGTATAAAGCTCTAGAAAGTTCTGTTAAACTCAACACCCCATTGGTTCCTACCCTAAGTCCCTCCTTTATGTTATTCCCATTGGTGCATTCACTGTGAGCCCTGCGTTCCTTCCCTTATCCCATTGGNGACGAGTTAGCCATGTTTATGTACCTGGGCTTGCATGCTATACCCCAGTGTCAAAACTTTTCAGAGACTAACTTTTAGTGGAGTGGTGTTTGCAAATTATTCAAGTGTTTACATTGCCAAAAGCAAAGGAAGTCTAAAAGAGGAATGCTTAACTTGGGTGGGGGAAGACCTACATCAGCACGGAGACCACAGGCACACTGTTCCCCGTCTCCCACCCCTGTGCCACGTCTGGGTCACCAGCAGCAGATGCAGCAGCACCAAAGCACCCAAGTCCTGAGCAGCTTCCAGGACAAAGGAGTGCCCAAGGGACCAAGGGATGCTTTAGCTGGAGAGAGATGATTTCACACATGAAGACGTGGGCTTCCATAATGGCTGATGTGAGTTTGATGCCTGCTGTGGAAAACTTTCGTTTTAAGGCATTTCCAGATCAGTTTGTTGGGCTCATGTTATATTAGGTGACAGCTCAGGAAACAAAGACAGATCAGGTGGAATTGAAGGTGACAGGTCCTTCTCTTGGGGTGATTGAGTGAAATGTCCTTGGTGTCAAGAGGACAGTGGGGGAGGCTCCAAAAGAAAGAACAGAAACACTGAATGTCTCCTCATCAAAGTTAAATTTCCCAGGGTTTCAGAGGGTACATGAAGACTGCCTAAGACTGGCTTGGTTCTGCTGGTGCAGAGGGTGGATATCACCAACAAATACTACTATTCAGAAGGAACATTTACTCCCAAAAAGAGCTGGCTTTGGTATATGTGAATTTAGAAATAATTTCCAGATAATTCTTGCAGGAATTAACTAACCATAATAATGTAGTGCAGGAACTGGAAGAGCCTTGCAAGAGGTATGATTCAAGTGTGGTAAAACAGAGAAGTGAAACTGTGATAGAGCTCTTGAATGTTTAAATGCAAGAGGGCATCAGCCAAAATACCACATGAAATGAGAAATAGAAAGGTGATTCTCAAGCTGATGTGGGAAGAGGCTTCAGGAGCTAGAAAAACATGCATGCTGTAGGAAATCAAGATTGTAATTGTCATATCATCGCAGAGGAGCATTTCACAGGGGCAATGTACAGCAGCGCAAGAGGGGATGTATAAATGGACAGCTTCAAAGCAATGGACTATTTGTCATTTTAAGCTGTAACACAGCTGAAGACCTGCTGCCTCAGATCCCTGCCATGGGAAGAGAAATGTGCCTGAAGGCAGGGACTAAAGGAGGAGACACGATGGCTCTGGGCATTAATATAACAAGCAGCAGATGTGTGATTAGGTGTGTGCTTTGTTTTGTGGAAAATGAAGCGAAACTGGAACACTTTCCTTATGCATCACTGCAAAAAATTCAAAAGAAAAACAGATAAAACATTTGCCATCGAAGGCAAGAGGAGATCATTTTGGCAAGACAGCTGATATGAATTCTAGTCTTAGCTCTACAGTGACAACCTCAGTCTGGAAAGTTACTTGAAAAAAAGGCAAGTGTCCAGTCCTCCTTTGATAGTCACTGTTTTCTCCTTCTGCTATTTTCATACCTGATATACTTAATGAGAAAATGTCAGAAATTTCTCGTAGCAGAGACAGTGAACGTGTTGAACCCTCTATGAGCTACAGCACAGTTCACATGGAATATGAAAATTAATACCTAGCAGCAACCTAAAACCTTTAAAGAAAAGACTGAGAACACATTTAATCTTCTTCCAGGGTTTTAATATTTGCATGTCGGAAATATTGTAGTCTTTCATTGTGAAGACTAAGAGGACACCCCTACTGTTTTCCAAAATTTTGTTCCCACCAAGGTTCTCCTAGGAAGTCTGGAGAGAGCAAGGATTTGAAGGATGCAGTGCTTTGTCCCTTGAGTATGTGCTCAACCATGGATAGGGTTTTTTTTGGAGCTGTCTTACATCTTTCCGAAAAATGATGTTTCATACTTGACAGAAGTGGTAGCACTCCCAATCATCTGCATTCAATTCTGGGCAGCTTAATTAATAAAGTGCTTATCTTAATGCCCCATGGGGAAAAAAACCCCAAAGTTTTCCAAGTGAAAATAGATATAATGTGCTGACAGAATGTTAAAATATAATTGGTAATTAGTGTGCATTGGGAGTTAAAAACATAGAGCAAGAGTCAGAGTTTGGGAAAGGATTTGAGCTGCACAGTAACAAAAGAGAACAATGATTTTTCTTTCTCTGATGTCTATTATAAGATGAATTTTCTATGAGCTGGTTTCTTTGAGGGTTTGAAATCTTCCATGGAGGGTTGGCATCTGGAAATTGTCCCTTTCCATCTGGTTGCTGCTTCCAAGTCTTGAAAGATTTAGATGCATTTGGCTAGTTCCCTTGTGTGAATGGCTCCCGTGAGTTCTTCTTACGAGTTTTTCTTACTACCAATGGGATGAATTTATCTAATTTACTGTAATATAAGAAAACAGAGAGGTACCAGAAGAGCAGCTGGAGTTTAAATTAGCAAGGGATGTGAAGGACAATGAGAAGGACTTCTATAACAGAATTGAAAAAGGAAAACTAAACAAATTGTGAGCCTGCTGCAAAGTCCAGCTAGAGACTGAGGGACAAAGGACACGGAAAAGGTGGAGGCAGCCAGTGCCTTTTTGCCTCTTTTGCTGTGCAAGACTGCCTTCAGACTCTCCTGCTCTTGAGGCTGGTTGCAGTCTCCTCTGCGGCAACACCCAGAGGAAAGGAAGACAGAGTAAGGGAGCACTCAAGCAAGTTGGGCATATCTGAGCCAGATGGTCCAGATGGGATGTCTCTAGGAGCACCAGAGGAGTGGGCCAACATTACCGTGTGGCTGCTCTACAACAGCTTTGCAAGGGCGTGACAAAGTTTATGGAGCGAGTCCTCTTGGAGGTCCTGTCCTGGTGCTTGAATGTCAAAAGGGTGATTGGAAACAGCCTGCACGGAGTTACCAGCAGCATATTGTGCCTGACGAAACTGATTGCCTTCTGTGAGCCAGATGACTCACAGTGAGGAGAGTGGTGGAGGCTGTGTATTTTGACTTTAGCAAAGCCTTCGGTGTGGTTTCACATAGTATCTTGGTAGCCGGATTGGTGAGATATGTTTGGCTAAGCAGGCAATAAACAATAAGGTGAATGAGTAACTGCCTGGACTATGTGTCTTAAAGGGCTTTAATCAATAGTACAATGTGCATCTAGCTGATGGTCACTATGATAGTCTTCAGGGATTCATACTTGGGACAGCACCATTTTATGTCTTTAAATTACCTGGATGATAGGACAGTGTGCACTACTCAGAAAATTCACAGCTGATGCCAAGTTGTGTAGAGGGAGATCTTGCTAGACTGGAGCAATGCATTGATTGACCCTCATGAAGTTCAACAAAGGGAAGTGCAAAATCCTGCACCTGGGAAAGGAGAATCTCTGCAACCGTCTGGGCCAGGGACTAAGTGATTAGCAGGCAACCTTGCAAAGAGGGAGCTATCAGTTTGGTGCTACAAGCTGAGAATCAGTGAGCAGTGTATCCCTGTGGCAAAGGCAGCCAATCACATCCTGCACAGTTTTAGCAAAACCATACCCAGTGGTTCAAGGTAATGACTATTCCCATGTATTTGGCATTTGTGAGGCTGCATTGAAGGTTCTGCATCCAGTTTTGGGCTCCCCACTACAAGAAAGATATGGACCTCCTGGAGCAAGTCCAGCTCCTGTCCCCAAGAGGTTCATGGGGCTGGAGGACATGATATAAAGGGAAGACCATTGGAACTGTTTTTTTCAGCAGAAGACAAGGCAAAGGGGAGAGTTTATTGCTGTCCACAACTATTTAATGGGAGGGTGTAGAGAAGAGAGACCCAAACTCTGCTCATAGGGGCTCAGTGATAAGAGGCAACAGACAGGAATAGGGATAAGGAAAATTGTAAAAAAATAGTAGGAAAGAAATCTTCAGTATTAGGAAGGTCAAATTGACGCAAATGCCTAAGGAGATTGTGGAGTCTCCATCCTAGGAAACACTCAAACTCAACTGGAGGCAGCCTAGGCAACCTGCTCTAGACGGTCCTGCTTTGTGTGGGAAGGGGACTGGAGACTACCAGAGCTCTCTTCAAACCTGAAATACTCTGAGATTCTCTGGCAGTGTTAATCCTGTAATAAGAACACTGTGTGAAACTAGAAGGTAGTGGATTAGAGGCCACCACAAGAGCAACTGTTTTGGTTAGCCAATCTAGGTATGGGGATGTTGAGAACATTTGAGATGCAAGGGTAGACACAAGACCACTTTGGGATTTGTTTGACGTGGTGAGCCAGTCATGCAAGAGGTGGGGGAAGGAACTCATGCAGGGGCCAAACATAATGACTGTGAAGCTATTAAGAGCCTTATGGAAATCCTGACTCGTTGCATGGTAAAGGCTGTTCACAAATTACAAGTGAGAAATGTGAGCTCCTTTTGTGAGAGAGATCAGCATTCCATGGTTGACAACAGTTTCCAGAGTGAGCTAGACTAACATGCCACATCCAATGCTCCACAGCTCTGAAAGCAGTTCAACTCGAGACCTAAACAATTCCTTTGAGAAAGGGCAGGTGGTTCTTTCAGCTGTTCTCCTGTACAAATAGTAATTCCTGAAAAAACCACAAAGTGAACAACCTTAAAAGATGGCTTCTTTAGTGAAGTAGATCTTTAGAGCTGTCACTTGAAGAGCAATGATTTTTAAACTGACTTTGAACAAATAGTTTGTGACTGTTTATTGTGAACTGAGTGTCTTGCTCACTGTAGCTCTAGCTCAGATGTTTGCCCTCTGTATCCAGTATGATACCCAGCCTGTTCTCAGTGGCCTAAATGAATGGTGCTGATCCTCTTCTTTGGCAAGAGGCTCTAATTAGTGCTGCATTTCTCCAAAAAATGCATTTCCTTTGATTGCAGAAGAAAATTAATTAATTCTGGGAATTAATTTTCAGGATAACAAGTAATATTTCAACATATTATTAGTTATTATCTAGAAAATGGCTGGCAGTATCATGTCACAGGCTAGTTTTTCCTAGGTGTGACTTGCAAAATTCTTTTTTGAGAGAGGCTGCTAATGCACTCTGGCCATTATCACATACCTAATAATTGCAAAGGACAGAACTACCTGACTTCAGGATTTTTATTAGTAAAATTTCTATTCTCAGAAGTCTGAAAGGGCTGTGTCAAATGGAATCCTAGAATGCTTCTCCACAAACCCATTTTTATCAGCAAGCTCACAATACCGTTTCTGTCTCTGCTGACATATATTGATTCTAAGTTTTCACGACAGAGATAATGGCTTTGCTAATGGCACAGTAAGTATCACAATTTACATCAGCTATAAATCATCAAGTATCTCAAGAGCATATAATCTACCGTGAATGAGCTGAGTCATAAATTGTGTCCCTGTTACATTTGTGTCAGTCCAGCAAACCTTTATCACTTATCTCTCCCCAGCCTACACATTTCAAAGTGCTACAGGGGAGGAAGAAAAAAAAAAAAGCAAGACAACAGATAACTCTAGAAATTGATTTTGAGACATGTAACAACACATCTAAGAAAGGTCAGCAAGTAAACTCCTTCTTGGGGTTGTTGGCAAAATAAAGCAAAATTGACACAAACTAAAAAAAAAAAGGATGACAGCAAATTCATCTATCTGCCCCCTGGCTTTCAAGTACACCTGTGGCCTCATCATTAGGAGGAAAGACATGGAGCCCAGAGAGCACCACACACATGGACAATGCATTAAACTGGACTTTTTGTCCTTCATCATGAGCAGGTGGTTTTGCCTTCAGAAGTGGTGTGGCACTTTCCCAGCCTGCTGTGGAGTAGTTCTTCATGGGCAGCCAAGGAGTTAATTTAAATGATGTTCTCTCTGCTCCCTGCCAGGAAGATGAGCCTTCCTGGCCAGGACAGAGGGCAGAGTGACCTTCTGCTGCAGGGGACACAAATGCAGTCTCAATTTTACGTAACTGCTTTAAAAAATTTAAGCTGTCATGCTTCAAGATGCAAGGACTTGACTGAATGGAGGGAGCAACCCTTGGCCAGTTTTCCACTAATCTCTGTCCTGACTGCTGTGCATTTTATCCGTGTCTGACATTGACAAATGCAGAGGTTGTAAAAGCCTTCAGTAAAAGGAAAAGATTGAGGTAGGGAAGCAAATTAGCACAAAGTTTAGCCTCAAGCTGTTCTCTGCTAAATGTTTTCCTGGCATTCTTTCTGCTGGAGCAGTGCTGCTTTGGGACTCAGGACTGTGTCTGTGATGTGCTATGCCATTTGGGCTTTTAAATTAGCTGGTATCTGGTCAGACTCTGGTTTTCTCTCCCATGAGCACCAGCAGTTGTGAGCAGTGCACTTGTCAGGGGTTCTCTTCAGACTTTCAAAAGTTGTGCCTAGATTTGTCTTAGTATGTAGACTATATAATGTCAAAGACGTCACATTGGGCTCTTGGATAGTTTAGCTTGGGGGAAAACAGATCAGTCTCCTGGGTGGTTTATCAGGTTTGAAAAAATGAATTGCTCTCTTTTTGTGGGTTTATGCAGGGCCTTGGTGGAATTAGCAACGCAAGCCTAGTTTTGCTGACCATGGAATCATAGATTGGTTTGGGTTGGAAGGGACCTTAAAGATCACCTTGTTCCACACCCCCTGCCCAGGGATGCCACCCACTAGATCATGCTGCCCAGAGCCCTCTCCAGCCTGGCCTCAGTCAGAAACAGAGGCAGAACCAAACCTGACTGCATGAGATGCAAAAACATTTGACATGAATAACATGAAGTGAGTGTACAGAACAGGCAGGTGCAGTACTGCCTTTCAGCACAGCTTGAATGGCAAGCTGGTTCCGTGCAGAGTATTTTCAAATGTTTTGATATCTGTTAGAGGCCAGGAAAACCCAACAGATCACCCCACCCGTGCTGCAGAAAGGTTTTCAGCCAATTGTGGAGGATCCTCATTCCAGTTAGCAGGCTCTACACAGCATACAGCTAACACTAACCTTGGCAGGAACTGAACTAAGATATTTTGCAGAATAGGTGTTCACAAATAACAGTTCTATCTCTTGATCTTTGCAAGCATCTCATTTTATTTAGAAGTATTTCTAATGGAAGTTGTTGCTGTTAGCACAGTGTGCCGATGAAAAATTTGTAAATAACAACACTGACATAAATTGAATTGTTGAAGAGTGAAACAATTGGCTAATTTTGTGAAGTGTCCTGTGCTGAGACCCAGCAAAGCCATGAGAACCCCAGGTTACCCTGACTTCCTCAAAGTCATCATAAGATCCTTCACTGTTCTGAGCAGAGACTCACAGGCCAGCATATGGAATTTTCTTATTTTATACAATGCAGACAGTGAAGCAAAAATAAAATTCTGAAGACAAAAGGAAGCACAAAATCTGTAAATTCCATTCACATTGAACCTGCGTAGTCATTTCTTTGGTGTTGAAGATGTTTCATAGGAGTTTTGTTTGGTTTTTTTTACTTAAACTGTGCCCAGATAAAGCCTGCTGTCAAGCATAGGATTCCTGGAAACAAAAATTACTAACTAGAGCACCTTCCCATTCACAACTATGTCATGTCGGGGTTTTCTGCCCTGCTGTGTATGTTCCATTGTAGAGTAATAACTCATTTTCTTTGTAAGTGAATAATATATGATATTTAATAATTGAATAGCCCCTCACACTGTAAAAGAAAGTACCTTTTGAAATTTTTTACTCTTAAATAATACTATAATTAGTATGTGTTTCATTACAAAGTGTCTCAAGAACCTTCCTATTCCTCTTCCTAAGGAGCATTCAATCAAATTCAGTTATTCTGGGGCTGGAACATGAGAACTACTCTGATAAGTTTATGATTCAGTGTGCTTCCTGTGGAATGGGAGCATCCTAGCTCCACAGAAAGCCACAGATAATTAAGTAGAACTGGTCTCTTCACAAAATGTTTTTCATCTATGAAACATTGCACAGGATTTTCTCCTTTCTTCTATAAGCATTTGAAAAGAACTAAAACTCTTTTATTTTCTTTTTCTCCCGCAAGATTGTTTTAGGTAGAGGCTATATTTCAAAAAAATTTTTCATTAAAAAAAAATTAAAAAGTTTTTGTAATAGTTGCCACATCTTTTTGTTTCATCTTCAAAGTCAAATATTTTGCTTTGGACCTTTACCCAGAGACTGCTATGATAAATAATAGATGCTATACTATTTGTAAAATGTTATTTTTATGTTCTTTCTATTTCAGCAAATCCTGCCCTTTTCTAATATTAAGAAATCTCCATGGTTGGTACCTAAAAATATTTTTCAGCACAAGAAAAATGATCTTCACTTTCCTTTACTCATTTGTTCTTGACTAAAGTTTATGGGTACATTTCAGCTGAAAAGAAATTAATACCATGATTGGGACTCCCCTGATATCACTGCAAAGAGCTGTGGGTGGGAGGAGGGAAGAGGAGAAAGGCATGATTGCCTCTCTATAAATATTCTCTGCACATCCCTGGTTCTGCACAGATGTCTGTCAATGACATAGATGCTACTTCAGAAATTTCTTAAACAGCTGCATTCCAGGCAGAGAGGAGACAATTAACAAATGGATTTGGGTTGCAGAAACAGTTAGTTTGGTGACAGATGTTTGGATACAATCTTACTTTTTTATTTATGGAATAAATGCTCTTAATTTGATTTCCTTCTATTATTTGCCAGAAGAACATAAGTAATTATTTTCTAGGTGAATACGTTTATATCACAATCTAAGAGTTAATAATTTATTATTTTACTAGGAGAAAATAGATGCCTATGAAGTGCTATTTGACTAACCACAGACCTTGTCTCTGGGCAAAGGACATGCACAATGTTTGATGAGGGAATATATAAAATCTGAAACAGAGGGGCTACTTCCCAAGAAGAGGACAGACTTCTCAGGGAGAGCTTTTCTAGGAGTGTGTTGGTCCAGCCCTTACAAATGTCCCTTACGGGAATGTATACTCAAGTTTTCAAGTTTCCAAACCCAAAGTAAATTGCTTTCTGGAAATTCACTGGTAAATGAACGAGTCCTAGATTGTTATATAAACACTTTTGCCTAGAAAATAATTTTTTACATAATAATAAACTACTGGATAACCTGGGGGAACACGAGACAAATTCAATATCCAGGGTTATGCAGCCAGATTAGGTAACATATATGTGCCTCCTTGTCTTAAAATATATGCATCCTTAATAATTCCCAGGATAAGATTCAGATTTTGGTAATGAGTGCCACCATATACCGTTTAAATCAAGTTGCTTAGAAATACCACGGATAAGGGTTTACCTTGCTTGGTAGTTCCCTCTCATTTCACTGACTGAAACAAACCTGGAGGACTCCTAAAGGGACAAGGATTGCACCACTTCTTTTTGCAGCTATTTCAAAAATATTTGAAATATTGTCCCTTTTTCCCCTGCTTTGCTAAATAATCTGTGTGGCTGCTCCAGATCAGCTGGCATTAACAGGGGGCTGAGGTGAAGGAGATGAGGCAAGGGGAACTGGAAAGGCATCTCAGGGAGTGTGGGGAGTGAGGCAAGTGCAGTGGGAAGGAACCGGCTGCTGTGATTTAAAGCATGTGGTACGTGTTAGCATGGAGCAAAACACATGCAGGGAGCTAATGGGGCTGGTGTAATCTCTCAGAGGAGATAATTTGAGTATGCTGGATATCTTAACTACCTTTTTTAAAGCCTGGAATAATTTGGTTCTAATTTCTGAGCAGGGACTTGCAGCCCACACAGCAGTAAGTCTTGATAATTATTAATTATATGTTTTTCCTCTGTTCTCTATGACCTTGTTTGTAAAAGCTGCGAGGTAAAGCTAGAATATTAAGAGGTTTATGGGCTCTGGCATGCCACCTAGCTGGAAAAGAGGAAAATATTTAAAGAACAAATGGATAACAGAAAGTATAACCCTGAACTTTCACCCTTTCAGAAGGCTCTGAAATGCTGAGTGCGCCCATCCAGCACATATGACCACTGAGGGAGTGAGTAGGTGATTTCCTGGTTTAGCTACAAGTAAAATTCACACACACTCCCTTCTTTCAGTCTGGTCTAAAATGGCATCAGGCAGCAAAGGCATATGGCAAACTAGCCATGGAGGAAATTCTAGCTTGAAAACCTGCCTTAGCTTTATCCCAGCAGAGACCCAGATACCATGGCTTTGGCTGAAGCATCGCAGTGTATCACAAAAGGAAAGACTCAAGGACCATGGGGAACACAAATTAAATCTGAAGAGGAGAAACTTTGGTGTGAAGTTTTTGTTTCTACATCATTACCTTGTAGGAAGCTGCACTACTCTCCTACTACAAGATCACTGTGTTCCTCTCCAAATGTGCATGTTAGTCTAAAAATCCAGCCTTCTGTAAATGTGAACACTTATTTTGTTTTTTATGTTGTACCTACTTAAAGAAATGCTGCCCTCTGATCTTTCTCCAGTTGCCTGACTCCCCCCAAAATATTTTTTCCCCCACTAGAAATAATGAAGCAACCTGGCTTGCAATAGGAGAACAATGTTCTGGAAGCCATGAAAGCAGCCTGTTTGCCACAGTTACAAAGAAAAAGTATAACTGGACCTGGATTTCAAGATGCTGAGGAGATACATATTGCTTTTGATTCCTCTGAAAAATCAACTGGCCTTCAATCCTTGACACACTGAGAAGAAAACATTTCCTTATTAGCTTTGTCTTGGTTTTCTTCCACAGGTTTGGAGCATAATGTCATTCTCTGCATGGTAGCTTGTACAGTAAGTGAATTACTGCAGTGTTGTTGGGAAGAGGCCCTGAGAAGTTCAGACACTTTAAAACCAGTGTCCACCCACACTCTACTTTTAACATTATTGTACAACACAAGCACAGAATATCTCAAATTAAGTTAGAAATCTCAAACCTTTTATCTCCTGCCCTTTTGACTAACAATGTAATGTGTTTCTCAGCTCTTAAAATTGCAGAAAGTGGTCTCACAAGAGTAGCAAACTTCTGGGATGAAGATTTATGCACAATTATAACTAGTAACAGAGGAAAAAGAAAGGCAGTTTTATGAAAGCTTAGGTGTCTGCTGCAAAAGGTAGATTGGCTGGGAAAGTTAGGGCAATAATAGGACACCCTTTCTTGCCTGAATAATATTTTAAACACATCGCTGTTTGCAGTGTGATGAGTGCTGCAAAGAGGTCACAGCTTGCTCTCAGAGCTGCTTGGAAAATGAAAGAAATTATGAATTCTGCTGTCATCTTGCCTTGTCTTTGTCCTCTCCACATTTGCTTCATCTCTCATTTGTGTCTTTTTGGTGAGTCCATAGATGTATTCTCCCTGAGAAAAAGAACTACCTTTTTGCCTGACCAGACTCTCTAGTGAATATGGAGGCAAGTATTACAAGACAGCAGTGGCTCAGCTCCTCCTGGTGAGGACTAGAAGCTGAAAACTGGTTAGCAGAACCCCTGACATTCAGATTAAGAGCTGCCAGAATTTGCTGTCTGGGAAAGACTTGGAATAGATTGCACCTGGGCCATTAATTTTACTTTACAAATAAAGTAGCTAGCTAGTGTGAGGAAATAAAGGTCGGGTAAAAATAGGAAGAGAAGAGACCATTACTGTGCCCACCTGCTGCCAGTCAACTGGGAGGCATCAAGACTAAATACAGCTCCTGCAGCTCGTGAGCACATTGAGGGCAAAAGCAGAAGCACAGGAGGAAAATTTGGTGCCAAGCAAAAGCAACAGTCTTGAAACTATCTTTGGTGCCACAAATGGTTTGGCTCTCAGTCCTCAGAAGAGCAACAATAATTAGTGGACTTGTGTGGATGGGCTTTAGAGAGTTGGAAATCCCAGGGAGAGCTATTTTCCAGGCAGAAAAACTCAGTCTGCAACAAAAAATCAGGTCTGAGTGTGTGTATATTTCCGATCAGTTCCAATGGGGACTGCAGAGACACGGCTGCTTTACCCACTATGGTGCTTTGTAGGAACACAGACCACCTGGAACATCAGGTCTGCTCTTCCACTGCTTCATTTTTAGGGTCAGACATCACTCCTTCCCTTAATAGCTGCTCAGAACTCTCAATTCACATTTCCCTGTCTTCCTCTCTATTTAATTAGATCAAAATTTAGAAGTCCAGGTGCAACTTAGACAAAAAAAAAAGTAATTAATGAACCGTTACTTTATTTGCAACCCCTGCACCCGATGTTACCCTTCCAATTAAATACTCTTATAAAATACATAAATGCTAGAAAAGTTAGCGCGGGGTTATGTAAACAAAGCAGCTGGCCCAGAGGAAGATTTACCCTGTTGTAGTTTGTTGTCATGGGGCTTTTTCTCCATTAAATTGAGCAGGCAGTGAGAGAAATGACCACATCAGTGAACAAAAATTCCTCAGCAAAGGGAAAACACCGGCAGAGACAACATATAGCAACATCTTTACACCGTGCACACCTCTGGCTGTAGTCACCTGGAATCAGATGGATTTTTGAACACTGTGCCCCAGGTTATTACATCTCCGGTGCATGTCAGGGATATTACTGGTGCTTTAAATCTTGGGCTTTTTATGGCAATATTGTACAGAATTACATACCTGCAACCTGACAGTATAAGAACACACAGAGTTAAGGATAATAAGATCTTTTCTTAATGTTCTCTTCAGGTCCTAAAACTTTAGTGATTTTTTTTTTTTTTACTAAAATTAATATGTTACTTCTTTTGTAGTGTTCAGGTGCCTAGAACTACAGCTGTTCACAGCAGGCATATGCAGCAGAAGAATAAGGGTTATTCAGCTTTAATGTGTGATTCAGCCATGAGAAATTGGGTGTCTTTAACCAAGCTGATGCCAATGAAAATCTACTTTTAAAATAAGCCACTTACATCACTGAAGAAAGATGGCAGTATAGTGAGAACATATTGTCTGGCACAACCAGACCCTATTAGGTCTGGCTATAGCCTTCCAATGGTATTATGAGCAAGACAGCTAATCACTCAGTGCCTCTGTTCCCCAGCTACATAATAAAGGTGATAATTCTTTGCCAGGCTATTCCTTTTTTCTTGTCTCTTCGAGGCACAAACTTCGAGGCACCATGTAGGACCATCCCCAAGGGTATTATTTTTATATCAGTAGTACCTTCAAATATGAAATGTGGGCTAAAGCATCTGGTTTGGTTGTTATTACTATAATAAAATAAAGGCTATTTTAGATTTAGCAAGGGCTTCATCACAGAATACAGCTGCTAAGTGAGCCATCCATTTAGAATTACTTTTGGATTAATATACATCAGGTTTTAAATAATTCCAACTTTTGAATGAACTGTGATGGCATTTTGTTAATGAAGAGTAAAATCTTCAAGTTTTCCCTTTGTAAGGTTTCTTGCCTGGTTAGAATGTTTTAGCATATGGTCCCTGCTGCATTAATTTTGGATATGCAAAGCATGGAGGGTGCTGGGTTTTTTTTTTCCAAAAAGAGAAATTCCATTTCTAAGCAGAGAAAGAAAATGCAATGTTCAAAGCTATTTCTTTGAATTGCATGGCAGCACTTAGTCTCACTCATGTTTATCACCATTTACCACCCCACTGTAACTGGGGCTGTGGAGGGGATTTTTCCTCCACTGGTGGGCTACAGGGGAGGGGGCGTGCTGGGAGAAGCTGTTCTGCGGTGTTAAAACATCCAAACAGGAAGCAAGGCAGAAGGTGGGGATGCACAAAAGTGTACACTGAAGGCATTGAAGTGCAGCCTGTCCCACTGCAGGCAGCAGCAGCAGTGGGTGGTGAGAGGCACCAGCAGTAAGGTGCAGGGAGGTGCAATGGCCCTGAGAGGGATGCTGCCATCGCCACAGCACGAGGCACTGTGCAGGACAGAGAGCTTATGAGAACACTTTGACCTGCCTGCATTACACAGGTAACATGTTTTGGAAGTGTCACATTGCCTGCAGTCTTTCAGGGCCTTTTGGACATATTCACAACCAGCTCCACTGTGTGTTTCTCACGGCTGCTTTTCTTTCACACTTTCCTACTCCATTGCTCAATTTGATACAGTGACAGGGATTTGTGCCACAGGAAAGTGTGGCCTGATTGCATTTTCTGTTTGCTCATAGTATTAGAGTCCTCTGTGGTCTGGGCTTCTTTGGGTCCGGCAGACTCATGGAACATCACACCAAAAGCAGCAGAGGAGATGGGAGAGGCTCTCACACCTGGAGGGGCCCTGGAGACATACATGGATACAGACAGGGCCAATGTGGTTCTTTCAGACAGAGGGATGGGCAGGATGGATATTCAGTTCCCAACTTTATTAACTAGCTTTTATTAAGCCAGAAATGCTTTTTAGCTTTGTAAATCTCTTTACTTTGGCCTGGCTGTTTGTATATTACCTTGGAAGATTCAACAAATTCCAGTCTATGCTCGTAAGGCTTGAATCACCATGCTGTCCTGGACCTTAACCTTTTTTCTTGCAGCTAATATATGAAGAACTTTCTGTTCTCCACAGGACCACAAGCATGTTTTTTAAGGCAGCACATTGCTTCTTTTTCTTTCCTGCTTCTGCAGCTGTTTTGTAGAAGACAAGATGCTTTGCAGTGAGCCACAGGGAGGCATATTTTCTTCCTAGATGTGGCTTTAACCTGCACAATCCAAGCAACAAATGCCATGTTTTGTATAATTGTGGGGAAGTGGATGTAACTAATGATCAATACCAAGAATTGAACCATTTTCCCCATTTGCAAATTATCAATAAAAGGCCTGGGGTTTAATGATTTGTCTCTCATTCCAAACTAATCAATCAGGGAAGAAACTGTAAATTAGTCACAGTGGATTCACTGAGAAGGTACAGATGCTGATGGCTGGAAACTTCACAGACAGGGCGAGGCGAGTCCAGGAGCCTTCAGGAGGATGAAGTGAACAGCCGTGGCAGGGTGCTGACAGGAGCTGGCCACTGGGGAAATGCCAGCCAGATGAATTTTAAATCCTGCCTGCAAGGCTGTCTGCCCGGGGCAGTGGTGTGGCCTCACCACATGCCCGGTGTCAGAGAACCTGCCAGTGCTTCCTGGTAGAGAGTAGAGCTGAGAACAACATCCCTGCTCTCCCAGTACTTGCTTGGGGACTTAATTATTGTGTTACTGTCAGACTACCTTTTGCATATGCCTTCAGACCCAATTACCCTGAATTTCCTTGCTGCATGGAGTTTGATATGCCCAGTACATTGGGGAACACCTGTCCCAGAGCTTTCCCATGGGATCTGCATGCTCCTAAAGAAGCAGTCTGATTTTCCCCAGAAAGCTCACGATCCACAAGAGTATCTAAAATATGTTCCTCTGCCGCCTGTCATTTAAAATGAAAGCAGCACTGTAACATAAACACAAAAGTGTCCATTTGGTTTATATTTGCTCTAAAAATGCCTTACAGATCAATACTCACAGGGGGCTCTGGTGGGAAGCCATCTTCTGCCTCACTGTCCATCTTCAGCCTCTCTTCAGGTCCATTCAAGCCAGATAGAAATACCTAGGAGCACACAAATGTTTTTGTATGTGATTTTTCATCAAAATGGTAGCTTTCCTCTTTGGGTAGGGCTCTTCCTCACCATACAGTAGATTTAAGGTTCATGATAGTTGTGGGGTTTGGAAGCCCCCAAGAATTGTATTTTAGGCATTCAAGATATCCCATGTGGCATGAGCCAGCTCTGGGCTGGCTGCCGGTACCTTGCTGCTCAGCCTCAGCTGAGTGTGGGCACTTGGAACTGGTGGGGACCACAAGTTCTGTAGAAGACAAGATAGCAGAGCTGAGGCTTTCAGTGCAGGACCCTTCCCGATTGATAAGTATTGTCATTTCTGTGCAAGTTCCCTTTAAGTGTCTCTTTAGCATTCTGCTGGGTTTTAAAAGGTTTTAAGGTTATTCACATGACCAAGATCAAGCTGCTGGTACCATGTCTTTGCTGAACACAGCTGTGCAGTCCTGCAGATAAATACCTGACTCCTCCAGCCGGGTAGGTTATCCCTCCATGTCTAATCTGTCACAAAAGATTTGTGTTTGAAAGCAAAATAACAGTTTTCTTACTTTATTTTTTATTACCGTAAATCTGCCAAAGGGAAGCAGCTGGAGCAGAGCTCTACATCCTGAGGGGAAAGAAGAAAAATTATTGTTTTGATGGGAAACTCAGCTAAATCGTTTAAATTAAGAATTACTGACACTGTGGCTGCTGGAGGTGCAAATGGAACACCTAACTGCTTGAAACAAGAGTCTGGGGAAAGTCAGAGAAGTTGTGGAAAAAAGAAGTTGTGCATAACACTCCCTCTTCTCCGGTGCTTGTTAACCTAAGGTTTTCCTCAGCAAAACACCATGGGGTATTATATGGTGAGGAAAAGGTCGATTTACTGCTGAACCATAGGGCTGGAGTCTGAAGAAGCAGTGGACAGGATATAACTGAGAAGGAAGTGGAGGCTGAAGTTTCAGATTGTGTTATCCAATGCTTGGGTGTGTGGCCTCCCAGGCAGGAAACCTCAGCCTTGCACAGCAGCACCTGTTTCAGTGGTGAGCGAGAACTGCCTTGCTTGTCCAAGGACACCAGGAAGGCTCTGGGCTGGAGTGTGTCCATGTCAGGTTGCAGAGGTGTCCCAAACCACCTGACAGCACCTCTTTCCTGACATACCAAGCTTCATTCAGAGATGAGCATGAAAGCGAAAGCACCGAACATCTCACAGCAATGAGGCTGAGCAAAGCCAGGACCGTGGTGTCTCTCCTGAGAGGTGCTGGGGAGGGACAGACTTTGTGGCAGCTGGCTGGACAGAGAGGTGAGGAGGAGCTGGTGGCAAGGGGGTCCTAGGATGACTGAGCTGCTGAGCTTTCGTTCACACGAGCTTCCTTGAGGTATAAGGGATCTCTAATTTCCCAGTGCTTCAACAGATATCCCCTGGGAACCCTCCTTGGAGCTGCTGCATGCAATGGCCAAAGCACTCGGGCGCCTGCTGTGTCAGGGATCGGCACAGTTTGGCTTCTGGTCACACTGAGCCAGACAAAAGGAAAACAGTGATCCTGTCAAATGACATTAGCCAGATGTTTTCAGAAATTATTCTCCAGCCCAGATGCTGAGAAAGGGGGAGGGGACAAAGGGGTGTCCCCAAGCCACACCTACACTATGCAAGAGGGCAGGGTGGCTTTGGGACACAGTGGGACACTGTTGCTGTTTCTGCTGCTGCCAGGCGAGGCAGCTGCACTTGGGAGCATGAGAGGCCTTGCTGCAGCAGCAGGAGCTGTCCCACGGAAACGGGAGACCTGCCTGAGCTTAGGTCCCCTCACTGTATCCCCAGCTATTGCAAAGGCTGGAGGGAGTTACTTCTTTTTCCCAAGCAATTTCTTTCTAGTAACAGATATTACATCAATTCGGGACCTTTACTCCTGTTGAGAATTGCTTTACTGCAAAAGCAGGCTCCTGGAAGACCACCAAAGTGTTTCTAATGAAAGACATGAAAGTCTGGACAAATCAGTGAAGATGGTACAAAAAGATGCTGCAATTCACTGCAGAAGGCTCTTTCCCTCCTGAGCAAAGACCAATGTCCTGAGCTATAAGGGGAATCCACTGCAGCACTTTTCATCAAAGTCAAAATTTAGAGTTAGACATTCACCTTCCCCATGTAATTAAATAAAGACATCAGCAAGGGCTTCAGCCAAGACAGCACCCTAACTTTAAAGACAAAAAGGTGGATGCAAAATCCTTGTGTGTGAAACGGCAATATTGATTGCAGACTGAATGTGAGGGAGCACACAGTCAGTATGACTGAACAAGTGTGTACATGCCTCACTATTTATGATAATTAGAGTTTGAAGGTCAAAGTGTGCCTTAGATGCAATTTGCTGCATTGATCTCAAAGCTCTTTACATAAAGAATATTTATACTTCACAGAAACCTTTCCCTCCCTTCTGCATGCACAGCCTGGTTGATAGTGGGAGCTCTGCACCTGTATCCTGAGTGAACACAACCCACCTTTGAATGGCATCCCAAGCATGCCAGCCACGTTGACCTAGGAAATGTGAGAATATTATAACCCCCCAAATGAGTTTGCAGTAACTACTCAAAGGCAATAAACTATTTTTTATGAACAGAACATAAGACATTAAACATTTCATTAATGACAGCTTCACATTTCTTTGAAGTTATTATGATTACAGAGACATAATGTAATATTGCCCTGCATTACGAAATTGCTTAGATTTCAGTTTCTCCTTCACTGGTCACAAAACCAAATCTAATATGGTTTTTTTTTTCCTTGTATAAATTCACCCTATCCAGTGCGGAGCCTCCAAGGCACACATTTCATTTTTATTAGCCAGGCAGTGTGAGTCATGCTATTAATCGGTATCAGTAGCAACACATCACCAGACTGTCCTTTGCTGCACAGCCTATATTTAGAAAGGGAATGAGACTGCTGCTGGGTTATATAATGAGGCAGCTATTTATAGATCTCCATTATACCTAGAGAGCACCGTCCTGCCATCTGAGCTGAGAGCAGCCAGGCTGACAGAGGTGTGTTTATAGATTCGTCATCTTCCCCACCTTTCCCCCAGACACATTTGCAATTTTGTTTACCTGCATTGTTTCTGTTTACTTCACCTGCAGTAAAAATACATGTAAAATCTCTGTTCAGGCAAAAAAAAAAAAAAAACCCACCAGAATTTTAGAACCTGTTATTACTTGTGGAAAGGTAAAACAGAGAGTCACAATAAAAAAAAACAAACCCAAATTTTCATTTACCTTCCTTTTTGATTGCATGAACCTAGTCAAATGGAGCTGCCTTAAAAATATACCCATATTTCTAGTAGCACTGCACTAAAATTTTCAGACTCTGAGTTTTTTCCACTTTATCTCTTTTCTTTTACACTGATTTCTACTGGCTATGAGTAGAAAAAGCAATGAAAAACATTACTTTTTGTTGGGCCTGAACAAACATAAGGATGGGGGAGTCAAGCATTTGTGTTGGAGGTAGAAATGTGGTTTTTGCTGTATCTAGCATGTCTCACAACAAAACACTGGTTCAGTCCTGCACAGCAGTTAGTTCACATGAAATATATTTTCAGACAAATAGTTGCAAAGCAGATATTAACAATTTAAGGTGAGTTACAAAGAAGGCTCAGGGCATGGTCTCCATGTTTTCACACCTGAGACATTTCAGACTTTGGATGTTCATTTGTAAATTCTCTAGAACTGTAATTTTACTTGTAGGATAGTAAATAGACCAGATTCCTGCCCTGGCCTCTTGGTGCCCCCAGCACCACAAACAGAAGGCTCAGCCCTGGCTGGAACTGCTGCAGCAATTATCTCCCTGCTGCATTTAACTCATACCGAGGCACGGTGTCATTCTGCAGCAGGCTCTGGCTGTGGGATAGCGTAAGGCTTGGAGCTGGTGCAAAACTGGGAGGAGTGTCAGGTGCACCAGAAAGTTGTGCTGACACCCAGAGGGACCTCAACAGGCAGGAGAAATAGGCTGTAAGGAACCTCATGAAGTTTAACCAGGGAAAGTTTCAAGTCCTGCCTCTGGGGAGGAACAACCCCAGGCACCAGAATATGCCAGGGGCTGTCTGGTTCAGAAGCATCTTTGCAGAGAAGGATGAGGGGGTCCTGGTGGACACCAGCTTTGACAGGAGCCAGCAAAGTCCCTACCAGCAAAAAAGGCCAGCAGCACCCTGGGCTGCATTGGGAAAAGTGTCACCAGCAGGTCCAGAAAAGTGACGCAGCCCTGGTGAGACACACCTGGACTGACAGGGGTTGAACTTGACCACCTCTAGAAGTTTTCTCCCACCTCAGCCTGCCTGCAGGCCTGGAAGGCTGTTCCTCATCTGCAGAATCACTGCCTTGATCTTTAAGGTCCCTTCCAACACAAGCCTTTCTATGACTCTATACCTGTTGAAGAGGATGATGTCAGCACAGGACAGAGGGTGCCAGGCCCTGCTTGCTGTAAGAATCCATTGGAGTCATCGGAGTTGATCCTCTGTGGGTCCTTTATGCAGTGAACAGGCAGGGTAAGGTATGTCAGAATGGATCTGTGGGACTTGGAGTGCCAAGAGCAGTTACCAAAGGTAGTTTGGTTATCAGCTGCTGTCAAATGCCTGTCTCCAAGATGGATGCAACACATACTCTGGAGTTGTGCAGCTTCCTATCAGAAAAGCAGCCAGATGCTTGTCCTGCTGTGAATAAATCACCAGTTAAAGCTCTCCACCAGACTGTGGGAGATTTGGATCTGTCCCTTCCTCTGCTCCCAGGAATTTATAGCCTTGGGGCATGACTGAGGGCTGCTCACAGTCCTGCTGGTTGAAGCCCAATTGCACACAAATACTCAGGAGAGACCAGTGACAAGCTGTTGCAGTGGCTAAAAGTAATCAGCTCCTACATGGAGAAGTCCAATGCATTTTCTTCCAGCTTCCTGATTTCCCATGCATTTTTTTCTCCCTAGCCCATCGAGGTCCATGCATCAGAGTGGAGCACAGGGAACCCCAGAGCAGTAAGTCCAGGTGTCTTTGTGCTGCTGATGGCAGCTGTGCTTGGCAGGGTATAAAGTCCAGGTGCTGCTTTTTAGCTGCTGTGAGCAGACTGGGTTACCTGATGCCAGGAGTGGGGACAAGTCAAGCAGTGAGTACACCAAGGTCTTCATCTGGCAGCAAATGTGCTGATGTCTAATAAGACAAGAACTTTTCTCTGCCTTCTTTTCTCTTTTTGATCTTTCCTTTCTTATCTCCCGCTCTTCTCTCATCAGGGTGTTAAATGTGTCTCTTTTAACTCTATTCAGATACCAGATGTTCACAGAGCTGGCAAAAGTAGGATACCTTGGAAGCTCTGTCAAAGCTGATTGAAATCAGCTACTGACTCAACAGTTTTCAGACAAATACAGTCACAGTGCAATCACATAAACATCAAGAAACCAGGATTAAAAATATTTCCTTGTAGTATCAAAATAGTTTATTTATGCAGTATAGTACTAGTTACCTATACTATAGTACTATTGCCTTGTATCTATGCCTAGAGGTCATTTTTGCTAGATTTGCAACAGTCCATGTTATCACATTGTGTCATCACAGGCCACTGTTTAGAGCAAGCACAACAGTTCCAGCTTATATCATCATGTGCTATTTAAATTGCTTAAAATATTAACCATCAGGCATCAGCCTCTTCATTGCAATTAAAAGCAGCTTGTTTCTGCAAACTGAGATAGGTAATGACACAAAAACCTGATGAAATGGCACACATTTCGTTCCTGGCCAGGGCTGCATTTCTCTCAGGCCCCAGGATTTATTAGATTCCCTCATCCCTTTTAGCCTGTACATGCAATGCATGCATAAGCATCACAAGAGAATTACAATATAAAGGGGAGCACCGTCAATCTGATGGCCATTAAAACATGGTCACTGACCAAATCCCTTAATATACTGAGTTACTGCTGTTGGCTTTAAATACACTTTGGAGAGGATTAACTGCAAAGCGTGTAAAACCAAGGGCATATCTCTCATCCTCAGCTGCCACAAATGGGATGTAAGTTTTGCATACAGAAGAAAGAAGGATTTTGACAGCTGGAGATGCTTATCTTTCTACACCACAGGGAAGGCTGGACAAGATGCTGCCTGCCACCTTTCCAGGCTGACATTATCTACACATCAGCAAAGGTGCTGAATGTCAGTCTGTGATAACTGGGGAGCACCTGCTTCCATATGCAGAGGAGCTTGCCACCACACAACAGCAGCAGATAGTGTTGTTTGAAGTGGGGCAGGGGAGGCAAGGCACAAGGCATGCATTCAGAGTAGGCACCATCCTCACAAATTAATTTGAGGACTGTTTATTAAAACATGCAATAACACTGCAAATGCCTATGTTAGCTGGCAATCATTATCCATCATATTTAATTAATCCATTGATATTTAACTTACTCTGAGCCTCTTGTTAATATATGGAGTTTGACTTATTGAGGCAGGTATCGAATTGTAAAAAAAATATTCCCACAAAGACAATAGGTCAAACCGCTGTGGAAGACAAGAACTGTTGCTGAAATGTAAGAGTTTTTTGATGTCCCAGAAGGAATTCAGGCCAACCTGTCCTGACTGGAGGTGATACAAGCCCTAGATGTTGAGCCGCTGCAAAGGGGGTGGTGCCATTTTGTCAACACTTGATGCACCTTTGAGGTCCAGAATGTCTCTCTGTTTGGAGAAGAAGCTTTTCCAGGTCCTACAGGTTCTCAGAATACAATGATTCAAAAATGATAATACCCCCACAGGATATTATTTTGGTGTAATATTACTCTGTGGACCCCGTTTATGTGTCATGCTGTATCTCAACAGTTATGTCCTCCTGTGGTGTAGGGCACTGCTCATGCTTCTTGGTCAGGGAATCCCTTCAGCAGCAAACACATGCCTTCTCTATCCTGGTGGTCTCTTCCAACAGGGATGCTTGTGCAGCAGAAGTTCTCAGTTTTCCCTCCTTGCTGTGCAACTCTCCATGTGAGACTCCTGAGACCAGGCTTCAGTGAGGCCAGGTAAGGAGTAACCTCCAGAACTTCTTTTTCTGCTGCAGCATAATGAAACTAGGGATACCAATGACACAGGGTAAGAGCAGGTGAGGGGGAATTGAGCTCTCTAGCCCTCTGATTTATGCAGTCAGTCACTTGAGGAGAAAAATAGCCAGAGGTTGCTCCCAGTTACCGGGACAGAGGATGCATTTTTGCAACCCACAACTAACTGTTCCTCCTTCTCTGCCAAATGAACAAACAAAACTCAATTCCCCCTCCCCCCCCACCCTGCCCCCAGTCCAGGATCAGAAACCAGATCCTTTCTCCCATGGGAATGGTCACCACATTCATCTACCGTAAGGACTTTTCTGTCCTCGGACCTTTCCACGCATGGCTGTGCACAGCAATTGCTTTGAAGAGGAAAAGCACTTTAACTAGCCTCACCAAGTATTTAAGTATCATTCAGCTGTACACCTGCCTTCTGCAGAGGTAGGTATATTCCCAGCTCTATTCCCATGTGAATGGAGGCATGTGTACACCAGAGGTGAGGAGGAATTCGGGTGTGTTACTACGTTTAAAGTGCAATTCACCCAATCATTTAGGTTGGAAAACACCTTTAAGATCATTGAGTCCAACCATTAACCCAGCACTGCCAAGTCCAGCACTAAGCCATATCTCTAAGCACTACATCTACACATTTTTTGATCATTTTCCACCACTTTCTTGGGCAGCCTGTTCCAATGCTTTTCTACCCTATCAGTGTAGAAATTTTTCCTAATAATTTCAATACAACCATACTGTCAATATGTTTAACTGACCAAAGAGAGCTATTGACCAGGCCAGATGTTGGTATCTGTTGTAGGTGAACCCCCTTGACCCTGCTGACTAGACTGAGTAGAGTCAAGGTTCATGTACTTAAATGCAGAAAATTATTATTAAATTATTCTGGTGTTAATGTCCCGTCTCCCATCAGGAGGCTGAGGTCTTCCCCTAAGCTCCACATCACATCAGCCAGCCCTGTGTGGGTGTCTTGGCTACCCTTCGGTGTCTCAAGTGGCACCAGGATGCGATGCTGGGGAGCTGAACTGGAGCCTGACCTCCCACTGCTTACAGTCAGGGTCAGAGCATGTTGTTCACATCTTGACACTTCACAGACCACACCTAGCTTTAGGTATCACACCCTGCCTGCACAGTCTCATTGCCAGTGTTTCTCACCAGCAAACTCCTGGTAACTTCCCTCTCACACTGTAGGTTTTTGCCTCCTGGTGTCCTCAGCTGGCAGACATAGCACCCAGATCCTAAAAGTCTCTGAACTCCAGGTTTTAGCTTTGGCTTGCAGATTTATGGAGTTACAGCAGCAAGAGGAAAAAGAACAAGCTTCAACTCTTCATGAGAACAGGGCCTGAGGTGTGGGGCAGGCAGGGATAAATGGGGCAGTGCACAAGGTGTGGCAGCGAGGTCTCATTGCTTTACTGAGCAGGTCTCTTGGCAGACCTGCTTTTCTTTAATCACTGTTGAGTGTATTCTCAGTGTAATGTCTACAAATGATCCTTCCAATGTATAAACAATTTTTTTTGTTTAATAGATACATAGGTAGTAAAATAGTGATTGCTCATTCTTGCTTAAGTGCTGGCGGGAGCTTGAGTAGTTGGGAATAGCTGCTATAAAGGCTTTGAGGTCAGGATCCTTTGAGATTTTAAAATATTTCACCAGGTTTTTAACTAGTCTTAGTATGCTGTCTCTGCCTGCCCCCAATTAGTGGGCTTTGTATTTTGGGATCCTGCTATGCATAAAAGTTTTGCTTTACCTAAAGGAAAAAAAACCTGCCCTTTAGCAGATATATTGCTTTTCAAAGCAAATTGGTTTCACTATATTTGGAAGCCCATATGTGCTGAAAAATGTCCTTTAACTGAGAAGAGTTACTCAAAGCTCATAAAATGAATGTACAGTAAATGTTCATGAGCTCAGACCAGGGAGCTGTTTCATTGGACTGCAGGAGACATAATACAACCGTAGAACATTGTTTTCTCCTTTTCTTCACTTTTTGTTCATTACTATTCAAAGCAGGTGCTATCTAATGGTAGAAACAAGTTTTCTAGCTATATCCCTTCTGAGGTGTTTACAAAATTGATACAATGCAAATTAGGCTAATTCTGAGGCTTCCCTCAGCTTTTCACCTCTCTGCTTTTAAAGTCTCCTGTTATACTGCAGAGCTGGCTTGGAAGAA
This sequence comes from Edolisoma coerulescens, assembly GCA_013397115.1. NCBI lineage: Eukaryota > Metazoa > Chordata > Aves > Passeriformes > Campephagidae > Edolisoma > Edolisoma coerulescens. The sequence goes on from VWZW01002309.1 coordinate 2,818,395, forward strand.
GCATATCCTTGTGTGGCACTGGGTTTGGGGCACTCCTTGGGTCCATATCTATGCCTCACATTTTGCTTTAACCTTAAGAGACCAAGGAGGGCGCAAGGACAGCTCTTGTCAACTGGGCTTCAGGGAGCTGGGCCCTGGTACCACTGATGAGCTCTCAGATCCCTCATGGTGAAAGCATTTCCCAGAGCTGTAGCTGAGTGGGTGTCTGTTCTTAACATCTCAGGGATGAGAAGACAGGCAAGAGCTGAATTACCCTGGGATGGGAGAGCTCCCGGAGAGCGCTGCCTGAATTGTCATGCATCGTGCATCCCAGCCTGGGGAGAAGCTGCCCTCCTCTCAGATACAGAGGGAGATGGAGAGCCTTTTATTTTGGAGACAGAGGAAAGAGGGAGTATGACTTCACACAGGAGATTCCTTAACAATAAAATCTTTACAAGGCAGATCAGGACTGCTCCTTTGCAGAGACAAGGAGCTAGCTTGTGAGCCACACAATATGATGATAAGACAACATCCCATGTTCAGCCCACATTTTCTCCTGCCTCCAGAAGTGTTCTAGTTCTTCTGTACACTGCTCATTGACTGAGAGACACAACACCTTCCTTTCCAGCTTCGAGGATAATTTATTGCTGACACCAGAGAAAACTCAGCTTCTCCTGCCCTGCCCTTGCATGTCCCTGTTCCTCTGAATTATTGCCTGAGGTGCTGAGACAAGCTCTCCTCCCTTGCAGTCCAAAAGGGACTTTCTTACCAGCGAGGTACAGCTGAAGCTGTGTGGCTTTCCTTTCTCATTTCATCTGGAGCTGGTTAGGGACAAAAAAGGGTGAGCTGACAGCTCTGAGTAGCTCCTGGGAGAAGGAAAGCTGAATAAGCTGCAGGGGAGAAGTGATATTTTGTCTTCACAGGACTTCAGTAGGCAGAGTAAATAAGAATACTGCCCTAGATGGATAAGTTAAACCTGGGATAGCTGGGGAAGTTTAGCTGTCACAACCATCTGCCTCGCCTCTCTCCTGGAAGCTGCATCTCCAGCTGAATGATTCATGAACCACCTCAATTTACAGCTTGGCATAGTCATAGGAATTAAAATTAATGTGCACTGGCTTTGATACATTAAGCTGTAAGTGCAGCATTGCAGGGACAGAGACACATCCCAGTCAGGGTGTGCCTGATGTAAGCAGGAATACTTGGCTCTGCAAGGAGTGCAAGATGGTTCCTGAAAAGAAGAAACCTGTCAGCCTTCCTAGTGCCATCCATGCCAAATATGTGCCAATAACTTTATCACCCCCAAGCTATTTTTCCTGTGCCCTCTCTAAAAATGTTTCCTCCAGAAAAAAAAAAAAAAGTATAGTGGGAAGTATTTTTAGATTATTCAATTCAAAACTTGTTTCCTCAGAAAGACTTGTATATTTTTTCTGTTTCTTCCTGAAATGTTTTAAGATCCTGAATTGCAATTGTCTCTAAATAGAACACCTCTAGGCAGTTTTCACTAACTCAGTTTGCTTTGGTTTCATGCAAGGAAGTGCCATGGCTTGTAATCATACTTACCAAGAGGAATTAACAATTATACTCATCACTTCCATGTTATCTGAGATGATCTTGGAATAAATTTCAGGCTTTTACTGGCATAAAGATCCATACAGCAGAACCATGGACAGCATACATGAGCTGAATTAGGTATATCTCTTCAAAATCCACACTGGGTTTGATCTGCCAGGTATGCCTTGGGAGGTCATCACTAAAGGAATGTACTTTGTTCCTCTCCAATGTACCCAGTGAGTGAACTCAAAACTTTAAAAGGCATCGGGAGGGAAGCCTGTGGGGTTTCCTGGGACTTAGAGATAAACTAGGCAGTCTCTAACTACACGGAGCTGAAGAGAGAGGACAAAAGAGGACTTAAGAACTCTGAAAAAAACCACAAAATAATAAAAGCTTTCCTTGACATGTTATAAAGAGAAAACCAAACAAACATTTAAAAACAAAGTCTCTTAAGTGAATTGCATTTATATCCAGCTGGTGTCGTGAATGATTCAAGGACAGATTCCAGTCCCATTGCCCTGTTTTCTTTCCTTCTCCTCCTTCCCCCATTCCCTCCTCTCCCTGCTCCCCAGACACGCATGCTGTGCCCTCTGCAAGCCAAGTGTGAAATAGCTGCCTTCATTCATGTGTGACCTGCATCAGCCCTCCGGGAGCGTGGAGGGGAGGGAGTTCTTCCTCCTGATTGTTGAACGCACAGGGTCATAGGCAAGGCCCACAAAGACAGCTATGTTGCCTCGTCTTCTGTGTGTGAGGCCCACAAGTTCCCTCATACAGGTACTGAGAATTGCTCTATCAGGGCCTTTGAGTTGCATCTGTTCTGCTCTAGAGCTGGCTGCATAATGTTACAGTGATGGTAAATGCCTCAAGGCTGTGGGAGCTGGAGCAGAAAATCCCCTGGGGATCACTGATGGCCAGCACCTTGCCCTCTGCAGCTCATGTTCTCCCATAGCTTGTTCAGGATAAAGTAGAAAAGAAGGAATCCACATCTCCCTGGTATAAAATAACAGTCTCTTTTTAGTGTCATGCGCATGTCTGAGCCATCTAAAACATGCCACCTATTTTGTTCTTTTGTATGCCTCTGGTGTACAATTGCTGTGATTGCAAGGACAGGGTTATTTCTTGCTTAGGACTGATCTTTCTGAAAAAGAAAGTGGTGGTAGCTCTCCTGTTGCTCCACAGAATGTGAGCTTTGCTAATATAAGCCAAATCTTGCAGTGACAGGGAGCTGAAGCAGCCCAACACGGTACATATGAAACTGAAAAGTAAATGGAAATTGCAGCTTTGCTTTTATCAGCTTGCAGACAGCTGATTCTTTTTTGTCTTGGCTAGCAGAAGAACCCCACCTCTCTTCTCCCACAATAGATCTAGAGGCTAAGAATAGGCATGGCAGGTTCCTCTGATAGGCTTTAGTGGTGTCTCTTGAGAAAAACGGGCAATCACCGGTCCGTCAAGTTAAGAATCTGAGAGAAAGACAGCCCAGGAAGCACAGGGCGAGCATATTGGTGAACTGCCTTGTTCAGCATTTGTTTAGGTGCCACCTGTTGCTGGAGAGGTTTTGCTTTTCTCTCCTGTCCTTGATTGCGTCAGCGTGCAATGCTTTCCTTGCTGCTTCCTTCCCCAAAACACAAGCAAACAAACAATTAAGTTTGAAGCCACGCTTATCAGGGAGGCAGGGTTGGATTAGCTTACAAAAATAAAAATTTCATGGTGTGCTGGAGACAGACACAGAAAACAGGGGAGCACTTCAACAGCTGGGTTTGTGCAGTGCTGTGAGCATTTAGAGTGTGTCACTTTGACCTCAGCAATCAGCACGAGCCTCCTGCAACAGAGCCCAGAGACCATCATTTCTCTCTCTCTCTGTCTCTGTCTCTCTGTCTCTGTCTCTCTCTCTTTCTCTCTCTCTCTCTCTCTTTCTCTCTCTCTCCTGGGCTGCTGACCTCAGGGTTACAGCTGGTTGAAATAAGAAGACAAGTTTTGTTTCACCCAGATGTGGAATACCTAGCTGATAGGTGTTCCCCAACTGAATGAAAAACGTGGAAAAATTTTTGTTGCTAAAAAAAATAGCTGGTGTTAATTTTTTTAGGAATTATTATGAACCTAAAGGGCACTTTCACAGCTGTGCTGTCGAGAGCAGTGTGTAAAGACCAGCTTGTGGCTCTTGGGAAATAGTAGTGGCTTCTTTGTCTTCTTTTTCACCTGCATAGTGGCAACCACATTTTTGAAGGACAATAAATGAAATTATAACTTGACTTCACAAGAGCATGGTGAGAACGGTCAGTAGTTTGCTTTTCCATAGGAATGTTGCCTAGGAAACATCAGCCTGTGGCAGCTGTATGTTAGTAAAGACAGATTAACTTTGTCCGCGAGGAGGCATGCCAAGAAAATGCTTCTAAAAGGAAGGCGGTGCAGGGAGACAAAGCCCCATCCTGCAGCCTGTCCTTGCTTTCCTGCAGCTAAGGCATATCACTAACAGCTAGAGCTGCCAATGGACCTTGGGATGTTCCTGGCAATCACTGGTACACTAATTGCTAAATTAAGGTGATCCAAGCCTCTCCTTGTCTTTGTTGCAGTTCTAGAGGCACATGACACACACGGAGTATATCTGAGATGGATCTGCCTGTGCCATGGTGGGGGCACAATGACTGGGGATCTGAGGATGGTGCTGACCCTGCTCCAAAACACCTGGACAGACACAGAAGTAATCCTTGAAACACTTTTCTGAGGCAGAGAAATGGCATCATTAAAGAATGAGAGGTGACAGAATCAGACAGTAATGAAGATCCTGTCAATACCAAGGCAGCAAAGGGACAAGAAAATAGAAGCTTTAAGGGGAACAGGGCAGCTCTCAGGAGGGAGGGAAGAAAACCTCACTCTTCCAAAGGTACAAGAACTGTAATTAAAAGCATACAGAAAACAAAGCACAGCAGCTTGGAAATGTTGAAGTTGAGGTGATATTGTCAATAGAGGAGGAGATAAGCCACCTTTTATTCTTTCACAAAAGCTGGCAGAAAGCTACCAGGTGAATCGGGAAATAATTTTCAATATGAGAAAACTTGAAAAAAAAAAAGGTTTTGTACAAAAACCTAGGGAAAACTGGAACTAGTGAATGAAGGACTTCAATACAAGCTGAAAAATAACTAGATGTCAAAGCTAGCTGAAATCTAGTGGCATACGTAGTGCCAGGTATAATATTGATTTCCTTGGAAGACAGGGTCAAGGGCAGGTGACTCCTATAATTTCAGAATCAATACTCTTTTCAATCCAGCACTGCAATCACTGTAGCATCTCTGCATTTCCTGCAAGTGTGAACACAATAATTCTATAAAGCCCATTTCTCTTCACTGCTCAGAAGCACCCTTTTTGCCTTGCTTGTTCATTTTTTCGTGTGTGTAATAGTTGTACAAACACGTGGAAGAGAATGAAAGACTGAGGTGCTGTTTCGAAAAATGGAGGTTCAGAAGTGAAGTTTTTAAATCCCAGGACCTGGTTTTTTGTTCAGTCCTTTGCTGTAAATACCAAAGACCTGGGCATCTTCTAGCACTTCTAGAACTATGTCTGTATTCTGCAGCCACACCAAATAGTGTTTGCTGGTTGACACTTTCACTGGAATTCTGCTTTGTGGCTTGCCACGGAAGACATTGTCAAGTAGCTAAAGCCAGTCCAACAGAAGGATTCCCAAAACCTCACAGAAATTTAAAAATAGAGACAGAAGAGATTATCTACTCTCTGTCTTTTCTTCTGGCAGGATTTCATGATCAATTTGTCAAACTTACAGTCCTCCAGTGGTGTAACAGTTGGCTGTCCTTTTCATCAGGAAACATTATGTTTATCCTAAATTTCCCTTGCTGCTGTTTAGGCTCACTGCTGTTTTTCCTAGCCGTGTTAGGGAGGGGGGAAAAATTACTCTATGTTTTGACTCTATATCTTGATCACATAGCTAAAAATAATTATCAACTCTTTTTTCAGCCTTCTTTTCAGTGAAAAAAACCAAAAATTCCAACATCTCACTTTCAGCATCTGCATCCAGTGCTCAGTAGATTTCCCCAACAGATCCCACGGGTTTATTGATGTATGCTGGATATCAGCAACAAATAGAATAGGGGGATTATTCTCCCAGCTACATGGGTTTATTTATCTATTTTCTCCCAAGTCTGATCCTGTTTTTTCCCTCCAGGAGGGAAAAGATCTTTGAATGCAGCTGGTAATCACTGGAAGTGTTCTAGCCCAAGGTGCGTGGTGTTGGGGTTACGCTCCTTGGGAGCTGTGGACTGGGATCAGAGACAAAACCCATCCAGAGCTTTCTCTGCACTAAGCAAGGTGCTCTCCCAAGGTCACTGATTGCATCTGTCAATCCATATCATTCACCTTGAATTCTAATGCAAGTGACAGTACGATGTTATGAACTTGTCCTATAATTGCTCCTATTAGCCCAGGATTCTTGACCTCCTGGACTTCAGGGGATGCTTGGATTTTTAAAACAAAATATTTTTGCCATCATCATAATTTCACATTGTGGTCCTGGTTGTGTTAGGCAGTCAGAGATGATCTTCAGGCCATGGACTGACTTAGCAATGAGTGCAGCAGATGCTTGAGAAGGTGAAGTCTCTAGAGGAAATTTTTGAAAGTGATTCTACCTTCCTACTTGAACAACTCACACCTGAGCTCACCATGGGAAGAAGGGATCCATCAGCACCTGTTAAGGCTCCAATAAAAATGGAACCTCAACACGAATAGTTCATGTTATCCATATTGGCACATATGGCCCCTTGTTGGGAGCTCCCTTTCACTCCAGACTGAGTCTTTGCAATAAAGACCTGTTTAATATATACAATTCTGGATTATCTGGGAGGTCCTGAAAACATCCCAGGAACAAATGGACTCTATGTATGTGGGCAACGAGCTTAGCTGTGTCATGGGCATCAGTGGAGAGTCCTTTGTGCTTGCAAAGGTCATTAAACTTTCAGCAGTTCCTATCCAAATGCAGCAATAGTGGGAATCCCCTTTCTAGGGAAGGGTTTAAAAAATGACCCCTCAAAGAGTTCCATGCAGATTCTCTGCTGGTATAAACTGGTACAGAGCCACTCCAGCAACTGCACTATTGAGAGTGGTAATGAGGTTTCTCTTCTGTTTCATGCTGTAACTTTACACGAGCTGTCACAGCACCTGATAGAAGCACAAGCTTTTATCAGGCCATGTCTCCTTTCCTGTAATATCTCTGACAGGCTAAGGCTGTCTGTAGCATTTTTCCCAGCTCCTTTTGGAAGGATGTTTGTCACCTGGCTCTTCCAACAGCAGAAGTTTCTCCTGTTACCCCAGGTATTGCCTGTCACCTAGTGATGTTTCTAGTCACACAAATTGGCACACTGAGTTTAACCTGTCACTGCTGCCACCTTATAGGTACTCCATGGGTACCCCATTTGTTCACCTTCTATGTAAAACAAACAGATCATTCAAAATATCATTCATGTATTCATTTTCCCAACACATGCAGGGTATACAGATCAGCTGAAAAATTGTCTCCTGACACCACCTTGTTATTTTTTTCCCAAAAAAGAGTTACTTATTACATGACACATAGACACATGTCTAGTAACACCTCTGGAACAGGGAATAAGGAACTCTTCCCTTGTTACAGACCAAAAAGACCTCGTGTGGGCTACAGACTAACACATACTTCAGTGAAGTGAGAATGGACATGCTGGGTAAGAACAAAAGGCCATTCAGCTCTTTCTGAATGTGTCCAAGAAATGATTACATGACATGAGAAACACACTGTGAGGATTTTACATGATTATTTCCTCAGGTCTCAGCAACTCCTGGTTTAGGGAAAATAGTAAGAAATTGCAAATGTTCAGAAGACAGTAATAAGGAGGGGTGGACTGGAGGAGGGTACACAAACCAAAAGGAACATGGTGCCGGTCATTTGTAATGAAGACATAGGCTGCATCCAGCCTTTGGGAAGATGGGTTTTCACACTTGTAATAGACATAGAACCAAAAATCTGAATAAAGCATGGGATGTGTTAGCAACTGAAGGGCAAATCTCTTTGATAATTACTGTCTCCTCTGGCTGGCTACTACAGACCTGACAAGGGACAGGAACTGTGAATTACAGGCAGAAAAAATTCTTGAAGAGGGGCTGAGCTTTGCTGGATTTAGTGCATAAAAACAGATGTAATGAGCAGAGTGTCTGTCATCCTGTGAAGGACAAGGGGAGAAAGAGGAAGGAGAAAATTTGGGTTAGCAACTGGCATGAACCAGTATGACTCTCCCGGCTCTGACGATGCTCTGGTGCAGCCATCCTGAGTCATCCATGTATGTAAGAAGCAGTGTTAGTGACTGAGGTTGTATGAAGAGATAAAATAACTTTAAAATGATAATTATACAGACTGGTAGTTATAACTTATTTTCTGACGAGGAAGGAGATCCATGCATCTGTCAGTTTGTTCAGAGGTGTTACATCAACTATATATGGGGTCTGACTTAGGATGTGGAGGATATTGGCTTCGGTGGAGCTCTGCCAAGAGTATTAAATGGCAAATGAACAGAAGCAGTTTTAAATTGAAGCTGGAGATTTTGTTCAGAATAGACTGAATGATCCAAGCTGCTTTTCTGCAGTAGAAATCCTGACTGTCTTGCTTCTGAAATTCCCAGTACTTTGTGACCTGAGGATGTTGAGACATATGAAAACTGAAAATGATGGGGCAGTTTATCATCTGAATTTGCCTCAGTGTGAGGGAAAGGCTCAAACCAGAGTGAGAATCATTCATTCACAGGAATATGTGTTGAATTAACTTTTTAAAATTCTGTTTTTAATAGACAATGCTGCCATTTACTGATTAGAAGGGAGCATATCACCCTATTACTCCTTGACATCCTGTAACTCCAGGACACTCAACTGTTTCTGCATTAACAAGAATGTATTGAAGAAATATTCAAAACCAAGACTTTTTGGATGATTTCCCAAAGACTCCAAATGAAATCATAATGTTCTTCAAGTTATCATAAGCATTGATTTCTCAATTTTAAACAGACATATTATGACAATAAAACATTTTAACTTTACTTGTTAAATAGCAATATTTTTATAGAGAACTCTCTAATTAGCTTGTGTATTTTTCGTTTTCTGCTTAATGGTGACAAATGACATTTAATTCAGGCCAAAATTTACATCATCACAGAATTATGCTGAAGAAATCATTGGTTTGCATTTGAACTTCACTATTTTATACTCAATAAGATGAAATATATTTCTGTCTGACATACTGGGTCCTATCACAGTCACATGCATTGAGTTTCAGGAAGGAAAATGCTAACAGTTTTAATGTTCCCATACTCGATTTGACTGGGGAAAATAACTGAATTTTTATGGGAAAAGGTTGTATTTAGAGTAGATCTTTGTTTCTGAGTGATGATAAAGGAAAGACTGATGTGATTATCATACTTGATAGTGTTTAGGGAAAATAATAATGCATCTGTCTCTTTGATGGATTCCCATTTTAGCCATAGCTGGCAATACAGAATCCTGGGGATACTATTGCAATTTTTATTTTTCAAAAATTCTTTCCCATTAAACAAGTCTTCATTGTGAGAACAATATATCAAAATTAATCAGGCATGTGTGGGAGAACATGTGTGCTTTTATGTGCATATGAAAGAGCAGTTTTGAATTTTAAAAAACAGGCAAATTACTGACAGACTATAAATCCATTAAAATGAAATTTTAGGCCCTTTGCCTGCATGATGGCTAAAAATAACTGAACAGACAGCCTTGAGAAGCACCTTGAAGCCAAAGTTTTCTGTGTCCCATGGAGGGGACCATGTTCTACTCTGCTCTGGTATGGCAGACCAAAAAGCAATTGAATTCAGCAACCACCACAGTCACTCTAGGCTCTTCTTATTGACTTAAAATTTGATATATTTTATTCTTCCCCTTCAGATTCAAGTAGGCTGTGTGTTAAGGAAGGTGAAGGTATTAGATTTTTTGAGAAGTTAAAGTGGTTTGGGCAAAAATAAGGTTTGCAGAAGGATAAAACACCTGAAGATTTTCAGAAAAGAAAATCATTGTATGTTTTGATTAAAACTGCTCTCAGTGAAATCATTAACATTGCTAATTATATTGTCACTTTTAGATTTCATGATTAATAGTTGATGGAGATGAATGGGAAAAGCCACACCTCTCCAGTCTTTTGCTCCGGGCTTTTCAAGATTTCCTTCATAACCACAGAAGTTAGTCACAACTTCCACAAGCAGCAGCAGTAATATGGTCTGGGTTCCTTAGCTTTGCATTTGCAGTCAAATGTTCCAACACCGAATAGGGTTTGAGAGTCTTTGCATGTTTGGGGGCACCGAAGCCCTCCAAGCACACCTGTCCAGCTTGGCTCCTCTGCTACCTGGGCAGTGGGCAGTGCATACTGAAGCTTTTTCATCCACGGGGTCACTTAGGGCTTCTCTCTCTCTAAGCCAGCCACTGATTTTCAGGAAATTCATAAAAACACATAGTTTTTTCATATGGTTGTCCTTATGTTAAATTTGGATACTGTCCCAAGTCTAAAATTTATTAGAATCAAGTAAATAGGTATTTAATATACTTAGATGCACACAAGAAACTGTGTTCTCAGCAAGCAGGGTAGATAAAAGACCATCTCTTCAGGTGGGATCAATACCTGCACACACCATTTTCTTCCCACTGAGAGTTAGGGCTTTATCTGTTCCCTGCCAAAGGTTTGGACACTGGATGATAAACCCATCACTGCCACACAGAGGCAGCCCTGCCTTGGGGACAGGGGAGTGCATGCCAGCTTTGTAACCTTCAATATCACCTTTCTTGGTGCTTTTTCCAGTTTGGCTTGGTATTCAGGGTTGTAAAACTCCTTCTCCCTTGGTGCACCTGCTGCTTAGTGCCTGTGTCTCATTATTTCAGTTTGCCACTAACCTTTTGTTTCCCCTCCTCCCCTTTTTCTATAAAACCTATGGAACAAATCAGATAATTGGGAAAGAACTGACTACTGTGCTGACTCATACCCATCAATAGTTCTCTTAACAAACTTGTAAATGGAGGATGAGTATTACTGCTGATGGTCCACAAGGAACAAAATAACTCTGCTTGATATTCAGATCCACTGCTAAACAGAAGAGGCAGTGGGGACAAACCAAGATACTTCCATTTGCAAATTGACTCAACTAATGCAGAGTACTTATAAAGAAAGAAGGCCATTTTAAAGCTTCTTCTTAGGCATTATCAGAATTTAATTTTAAAAATCTGCATACACCTCACTGCAAATTGCTCTCATGAGCTAAAAGGGTCACTGTAAAGATCCATTACTTGAGCTTTCTCCACCTATTCACTCTGTGAAGGGGAGGTGAAAATGACCTCTTGCCTTCTACATGGGAAGTGAAATTTCCTCACTTTTAGATATGCATTCCCAAAGGAGAAATGAAGTAATGTGATATTCAGAGCAGCAACATTTAACATTTCAGCCTCGTTGAATTCACAGCTGCTGCACTCGGTGTCTGTTCTTACACACACCAGGCAAGAGGGCTGGGTGACACTGTGCATGTTCACAGCAGCTGCCAGGCTGGGGGAATTCTGCCTTTCCTGCTTAGCAGAAAAGACTGAAGAACAGAGTTTCCTATGTTTTTTTCCCTCAGGCCTAGGTTTAGACTCACCTCAGGTCAACCAGAAAGTACCTGTAACCCTCTGGGAGGATGAATATTTGTATCTTCATTCTTAAGACGTTTCCTTTTTTAAAGGCTGAGCTGGTGGAAGTCCTTTCCCACTGTGGCTGGAGACCACCCTGAGCAGCACTGGCTTGCTCATTGTTCAGACCCACTGCCGGCTAAATATCCCTCCTGGGTGGGAGAAGTGGAGGAAGCAAAAAGAGAAAAAACTCTACTGTCAGTAATTTAATGCCTGCCTGCCATTAGTGCCTTCTCAGAGCAGGGAGGACTTTTCCTCTCACAGGGAGGTTCCCTCAGGCATGCCAGCTTTGTGTGCGCGGATACAACGTCAGGTTATGCCAGGGACCAGCCCAGTGTTTTTAGGACTTAACTACCTGTGTACTTGCTATGGAATTTAGGATTAGGGGGAATTTCTTGAGTGGCAAAATGTCAAATATAGAAACTTAAAAGTTCCAGAAAAGGTTGTTATTAACTCTGTTATAGATAAATATATTGACTCTGTCTGTCTTTTATTGCTTACTAACTATTCCTCAAGGTGAATTAAAATCACAGAAGAGTCCCATATTCATATGTTTTCAGATAGGTTTAGATATCATGTGGATAATTACATTATTCCTATTAACTTGAAGGAAATGTAAAGATGAGAAGCTCATCCTCACACATGAGATGCTGTTAATTAGGTCAGATATAATCTATTGCTCAATGAGATCCTTTAGACTTTGAGCATAGCTTCTGTTTAATTCAGAGCTTTAGACACTCACTGCAGTGTGCCAAACACAGGTGATTACTGGGGTCATGCAGGACTAGGAGTGGCCCAGTAAAACGATCAATTCCAGCAGACAGTCTGGATTGCACCACATCATTATCACCTCCCCAGAAAAAATGGAACCCAAGTTTTGAAGAGTGTCATGAGAAGACCTGGGTTTATGAATGACAGGGTTGATCAGACTGTGATTGATTGCAATCTGGATCAACACTATTTGTTAAATAGGGAATTCTGTAAAGGGAAATCACGGGACTGAAGTTTTTAACTTATATTTTTTTATTCCTTGGGGTTTTTATCTAGAATTTTTTATCATGATTGTGGACTATATTACGCAATAATTCATTATGGACCTGATCCAAAGACCATTTAAAGTCAGTGAAGGCAATCCCATGTAATTCAGAAACTACCATTCACTGCAAAGGGCTCTGGATCAGCTCCAGCAACTATGAAGTCTGTTCTGGAAAAGCTCATTCCCAGACTGTATAGTAGCTCTGTATCAGCGTGACCAGCAAATGAATACCGGAAATTTTGTGGTTTTATCTCTGCTTTGATTAAGGCTTCCATGTAAATTTTCCCCTCTGCACTTCATTAGATATGTTAAGATGAGCAGCTGTGATCCCCAGGGTTGACTAGAGTATCAAAATAACCACAACCAATGGTCTGCAAAGTGCTAAAAGGAGTCAATCTTTTACCCCTTTCAGACTGCACCTGGAAAGCTTGCATGGCTGTAGAAATTTTTTTCCCATTAAATAAGCCCCATACATTCATAAACACCATTAAAATGGTGCTACTGCAGATGTTTACAAGATACAAGATAATGTAGAGAACCTTAAGGTCCTCCACAGGAATTCAAGGCAAACAGACAAAAAAAAAAAAANTTAAAGGTCAGTTCTTCTTTTTGTCATTTTATTGGGTAGAAAAAGAAAATCAAATGCTATAACCAATAAATATTTAAACCAGTTGAAATGTCCAATGACTGAAAACAAAAAAGCTACTCTAGGCTGAAATTAAGCCCTCCATTTTTTCACCACTATATTGCACACTAGCCTTTGTTGAACTGCCTTTCTGATATTTCCCCATCTTTTTTTCTTCATCACCTTCTCTGCTGTGTTTCCCTTCATCTGCACATCATGCCTAATTCATCACTGGCTCCATATGCATTCATCCAGAAAGAGGTCAAGCCCTCAGTCTGCTCCTTGGGACAGAAAGGTTTATCGTTCTTTAGATAGGAGGTACATGCACACGTGTTTTCCCCAAAAAAAGAATAGACAACTGAACCTTGAAAAGAGTGATGCATTTTAGAGGACAACTACTGACTAATTTGGGCTTTAAATAAAAAAATGTATGATAAACCTGAAATTTACTTTAAAGACATCTTAATACTATTTTGAGGGGTTTCTCCGTTAATTTTAGTGTAACTGAACAGAATTCACAATGATCCTCGATAAAAGAGATTGTCACCCCCTACGTGGTTATTCACCAGCCTGCCCAGTAAAGACCAGAAAAACCATTTAAATATCATTCTAAGAGACCAGTTGGTTTCAGAGGAGAAAGGAACTGAGCTGAATAGTAAGCTGCAAGAACCAAATTATGGTCAAGCAGTGGAAGAGAGCTCTGTGGGGAAAATGTTGGTTTTTATGCCTCTGTGTATGTTGACTGATGAGCTGTGTGGTAGAAAAGATGTGTCTTCCCCTTTTTAGTTTGTTCTTCGTAAGATAGTCTATAGTTTTGCAGGTCTTCATGTGTTTTTGCAACATAAAGTTTAAAAAAAATTTGGGGTGTATTATAGAACTGCAGGGGTAGTTTTATATAATATTGCTCAGCACTGTAAATTTGACTGCAGACCTAACATTTTGGACCTGTTCCTACTTCAGTGCTAAAGGAGATTGAAGTACTTAAGAATTTTATATATAAATATTAGGCTTAGAAATCTCTGCCCTTTAGAAGGACTTCTTCAGTGCTGGGGGAGGCTGTTTATTTCCTTCTTTGTATATAGAGCCATGGATTCCCCCCAAAGACCTGGTGCCAGCTCTAGATAGTTCATTTCTTGCACAAAACCCAGCAGCAAAGAGGATACTGGTAGTTAGAGATTTCACCCAAGAAAATGGATTTTTTTTGTCTCCTGTGTGTAATAAACAGCATTCAGTCTTAACTCCAGTCAAGTCAGTGGAATATGAGCCTGGGTATCCCACATCCCAGTGTTATTTGGTCTCTCACCATGAACTATGGGAACACCTGACTGGCCTGCATTTCCAGTAGGGTCCAGTGCTGCAGATGCTCAAATACAACTATCACTAAAGAAAGCCTCATTTACAGCCCATCTCTGGGGATGTGGCTTGTTTCATGCATGGCAAATGGGAGACACTTATGCTGGTGGGAAATGTCCCCACCTGAGCCCAAGGGATGGCTGAGTAGGATCTAATTCTGTAAATTTGGACTTTTCTGAGTTTTCTCTTTGGCAGCCAAATATATTTTTAGATGTTTTCTAGGGCAATTAACCCTTGCTTTGTCCACAGTCCAGCACTATTTAATATGTTGAAAAAGAATAAACTGAAGCTAATCAGTAATGTTGGAGACCAAAACACACAGCAGGTAAACAGAAATTTGGGAGGACCACACTGGAGGGACAGTTCAGGTACCAAGACATTTTATCCAGTGTCTAGGGACCAGATCTACAAATATCCATTTTTACAGGCCTCTAATATTTCCAGTGAATCATATTTTCTGTGCTTGCATGACTGGACAGTGTAGCTCAGACACAGAAGGGGATGGACACCTTCTTGATTTTCTGGAACCCCTGTAAATGATCTATGTCAGTGAAATGGGCAGTCCCAGAAAGCTTGTGGGATCCCCATCCCTGGGACTGTTCAAGACCAGGCTGGATGAGGCTCTGAGTAACCTGGTTGAGTGGAAGGTTCCTGCCCATGGCTGGGGGTTTGGAACAAGATGGTCTTAAAATCTCTTCCAACCCAAACTGTTCTATGATTCTATGAATTGTATGTGCTCACCAGATCTGGTGCAATAGGCAGTCACCACCGGATCCTGCCCAAGCAGTAAATCCAGTCTTCTGAAACTGTCAGACTGAACTGCAGATATGCATGAAGGAATCCATGATGTCCAGTCAGAGTTATTATAGGGTAACTCTGCTTGGGCTGCTACATGTCCACAAATTTCAGAAAAAAAAAATTAAAAATTATGCATGTGGACAAAATCTGCGTTAGAGCCTGGGTACATCCCACATAATATTGTGTTACTCCACAGGAATTCAGGAGTTCTGAATGTACTTACGCAGCAGCAGAAGTTTCACAAAGTGCTCCTATTAACTAAAATTACATTTTCTGTTATCTGACATGAAAGGAGAGACTTCCTCCAAATTATCTTCACTTTTGATAAAACACCTTGCAGCTTTCAGAAAGGTGCAGAATAATAGAAAATTCACAGCTTGTTCAAAATCTGAGACCATTAGCTGAGACTGATTTCCCAGAATAGCTGAGAGAGTGGTCATTCTTTCTGGATATTCACGCACAAGAAAACTCTTGTGGAGAAGGAGATTGTCAAATCACTGAAGAAGGACTGGATATGGGCAGATTAAATTTGAACTGTGCACCTACAACTTTGAAGCAATACCCATATGGGTCCTGCATGTGGCTCATCTCAATGTAGGGGTCCAGGAAGCAAGTTCAGTTATTTCTCATGGATGCAGTTTCATTTTTTTTTTTGCAGCTAAGTGTCACTGACTAATGAAAATACATTGACACGATCCTCGCAGGGTATTGTTCCATGTGGCTGTACTTCTTAGCTCGGAATTTGCAAGCAGGCCATGGCTGAAAGCAATATGAATGCACTCAGCTATTCAAATATTCAAAATATATCATGCTATATTTATTGGAAGCAAAGTCTGACAAGATTATGTGTATACTAGGAACTGGTAATGAAACATTGCATTGCATTGGCACTGGCTATGTCAGCAACAGAGAAATTACAAAATTTAAATATTTATATAGTAAAATGAAATGCAGCTATTAATGCTTCCAAGAAGCATGCACTGCAGTGCTATAGATAGACATGAAGAATAGCGTTTTGGAATATCTCTAACAGGACAATTTATCATTTTTGCAGAATAGTTCCATGTCTGTGGAAACATGGTCTAAAGAAATTATTAAAAGAGTTGCAAAGAACCAGAACAAGGTCTGAACACGAAAAATGGATGTTCCTAAGGGCTTAAATACACAATGGAAAATGAATGTCATAAGTAATCCATTTTTCTGGATTGCTGATTTATTTATGTTGATTTAAAAAGAGTAAGTCCACACATTTCTTTAAAATGCTTTGGAAGCCAATGATATTTATGGTCCTTCAAGAGATCATAGACTTATTTTCTTTTCATTAATTTAATTCTTTGAAAAACTACCACTTTGATGTTTATTATTTTTCGTGTGAGAAGACGATGAATAAACAGAGCAGCCCTTAAGCACAGTTAATGGTGCTTAATCTCAGTTGCTTTTTTATGCTGGAAGAAATCCTGAAAAAGGAACCCCAGGAGGACTTAGGATCTGGGCCCGTTACACCATTTCCTTCAGCAGCCTGATGGAGCAAAGTTTCCTATTGCAGTCCCAACTTCATCACTATAAACCCAAGGACTACAGTAGGGCTGGGATTTCTCTTATTCCCAAAATGGGATGGTGATTTCTGCCCAGTGATAAGAAAAATCTTCTTTACTGCAACACCAAAGTTAGTAATTTAAAGTCCTAGGAAGCTATGCATATGGATTTGGATTGTCTTCAGTTGTCTTGTCTAAACTGCTGGTGTAAAATTATAGTATTTTTTTGAGACAAGAAGGACTAAGGATATGGTGTGGAGCACTTTGCTTCAGTTTCTGTTTTCTGCATTCCTCTTTGGGTTGCTGTTGCTCAGCGTAAGCTCACCTGAACCAACTGAAAAGGTGAACTGGGAAAAGGTCTCCTCCGTTCTGTAACTGATGGCCACAGCAGTGTAAATCACTGAGCAGTTGCCACCAGGAGCTGCCTTCCTTTTCTCTTGCCCTGCACCAGCTGGGACCAGGAGAACATCCAGCTGAGACCTAACACAGCAAAATGAAGCAGTGCTCAGTCTGAAGCCAGAAGAGATCCCTGAACATCTCACGACCTCACCACGTGAACTTCAGCATCAGCTCAGACAAGGATGGAACAGAGTACTGGGATACTCTCAGGTTACATCATCTTAACTTGCTAGGGAAGCACAAACTTGGTGTTCATACAGTTATGACAGAGCCTTTAGTGATTGTTGCCTCCTTAACTCAGCTTCAGCAGAAGCATCCGTGTGGTAACCAGGATGAATTTCGGAATCTAAGCATTTGGTATGAATGATGTATTCACAATGCTATTTTTTTCCCCATTACTGTACATCTGGACTCTGAAAAATCATTGGCAAAAGGATGCATTGTGCAAGAGTTTTTTATCATTTGTCATGAATTTGACAAAATGTATCTTGTGTATTGTGTTTCATCACCATCGACATCACAGCCTTTCTGAAGGCTATGGAAGAAGAAATCCTACTAGCTGCAAACAGGCAAAACACCCACACTTGTGCTACACGGTCCTGAGGCTGTCCAGGCACTGGCACTCCGTGCTGGCAGAAGGGAAGGACATGGTTTGATCTGTCAGTTTTAAGAAAAGCACGATCTATGCTTAAAACCGCAGTCATGGTTTCTGAGCTCTGACTGACTAGAAAACATATTGATATCACGCTGTCTGTCTCACACACCACCAAACAGCTGCTGGGACCTGTGTATATGCAGTGATCCTTAGGTCTTCAAAGTTTTAGGCAGGCCGAGAAGCTTATTTAAAAGTAAAGGGACTTGTATTGAGCTTCATAACTTCTGAGCAGAATTTAGTCTGTCATTAAATCCCTGTCCTTTTTTCCAACTATAAGCTTCCAGGCTTGAAAAAGAATATAATTTTTTTTCCTTATACAGGCACAGAAATGTTATTGCTAAACTTAGTGCCTGTGGCATCACATACAAAGAAACAGGAGCTCAGGTTAATAGAACTGTATAGTGCTAAATTGCATATTTTGCTTCTTATCTTGCAAATAATGTGGCAGCTTGCTTTGGTTTATCTTGGTGGATGATGACCATTTACAGTTCTGAATGTGGATGCTCCTTAGAAGGTGAAATAGTCATTCTGCATTTCTTCCTCAAAGTTGCTGCTCTGCAAGGGAAATATAGTACTAAAAAAACCCCTGAAATAGTATTAGAAACATACTTCTAGAAAATGTGGCTGATTTCAACTTTTAGGCTTAACCATCCCTTAGCATTCACATTTGAACCCAGCTGATGGATATTTTTCAGCCAGGTTCTGTCTCTACTGTTTGCTCTTCCACAATCCAAGTGATAAATCTGATTAACCTAAGCATTGCAGAGAAATCCAAGGAATTCAGAAGAGTTTATGGTCAGAAAATACCACAGCACTCACACCAGAAATTGCAGCAATTATTTCTGTTGCACAAAAGGGCATAAGTCTTATCTTCTAAATTTAGTAAATGGGAAGGCCTAGGCAATAAGGAAAAATGTATTTGCATTATGCATATTCTTCATGTGTAAAAGACTCTCCATGGGAAATACTGTGGTAGATCTGGTCATGAATACTTTAATGTCTTTCGGGAATTTGCAGTCAAATGTCTTTTCCATTTTAAGAAAAAGCCTTCTTGGTTGAATATGCCCCAGGGAGTTTGCCTGATCCTGGACTGGAGTTTCCTTTTTGCCATTAAAGTGAAATATCAAATTACAATTTGCAAGTAAATTTGTAGTCTATAGTGATAGCAATATATCATCCGATACAGAGAAGCATTTCCAGAGCTCAGGGAAACAGCTCTCTGCATTCTTAAATGTCTGAATATTTCAAATACAAGAGTGTCAGCAACAGCATTTTAACCATACTTCCTAATGGGCAGTGGCAGGGGGAAGTGGAAGGATATTTCACATCCCATATTTCACATCACACCAAAATCGAATACAAGCAATGGAGCATTCATGCATTTTTTAAGACTTGCCATTCCTCTGCAGAGAATTTAGTTTATTAAGTAATGGTTCATTTCAAGAAAAGTTACAATATTTCATATCAGATGTTGTTTTTCTCCAGAATTTTTCTGTTGGTTTTTTGTTTCTNTGGGTTTTCTTTTTTGTTGTTTGTTTTGTTGGTTGTTTTTTGGTTTGGTTTTTGTTTGGTGGGTTGTTTTGGGGTTTTTTGGAGAGGTGCGGGTGAGGACACACACAAACAAACGCTTGTTCAAATTGGATCAGGACATTTTCAAAGGAAAAAAAATTAGGATGAACGTAATCTTAAATTCTAGGTAATATTTAATCAGAGAGCATGTTTCAAAATGGCCCTGCATATATGTCTGTAAAAAAGCAAATTATATATGCTTATACTTTGATGATGAAAATCAATAGATTATTAACATGTTGTTCATCAAGAGAAAAAAATACAGTGATCAATATAAAGGGATAAGGAGAGTTTTATAGGTCATTTTATGATACAGTGTTTTAACTTTGACAGGCACAATGAATGTTCATTTACTTTACTGCCCAATGCCATAGATGAATGTGCCAAAAAAAAAAAAAGGGCAAAGAAGACAAAAAATAGAAGATCTGAAGCAAATTTTCTATTCTTTGCCTCCTCAAATTTTGTAAATATACCTATGTTATGATGTACATCTCACGTTTCTCTTACTGCTAAAGAGCTGACCCTTTTCTCTCTAGTTTTGTAAGGATTAAGAGCACCCCCACCACCTGGTGCTGGTAGCTTTATTGTGGCACTACAGTACTTACAGCATCTGATGTCAGTAATTTAATGTTGAACAGAGGGCAACAGTTTCCTGTTCTGCTGAGCTTGTTTGTCAAAACATGATGCTTTAACCCAATTGTGATGCATTCAGTGGAGAGGAAGAAAACACACACACAGCAATGCTTGTCTAAGGAGCTGAACAGACCTGCATGGCAATGAAACTGAAGCACTTCCTTGCCTCAATGTGTACTTGTGTTTTCATCTGTGAGTGGTTTCATTCTATACAGATTTCCTAAGCCCTTGCTCACTAGGATGGTTGGCTTAAGCTTGCTTCCAGGATATGACTGTGACAACACTCCAAAACCACAAAAATCCCTCAATCTAGATCTTGAGTGACTGTGGACCATTTTAAAATGGTTTAGACACTTTGAGCTAAATTTTTAATGGCATTTATGGAGTTCTGTGATGTCTCTTAGCCAAACCCCTTGATGGTGATCTTCTTGTATTTGCCTTTCCAATTCCTCTTCTGCTTCCAACACACACCTTTGCTTTCCCCAAGCAGCACCTGCCAGGGGCAGTTTTCTCAGCCCTCCTTCATCAACAACACTTAGCAAAGCTGACAACGAGCAGTAAACATTTAAGTAACATCAGATTTCAAACCCATTATGAGCATAAACTTTCTAACTGAGCTTTTACCAGTAGCCTGAGAGCTTTTCAGGGATACTGCCCGCACGTCTCTTGGAGATTTCTCATTCTTTCCCCTAGGGCAGAGACATTTGTGCCACAATGGCACAAACCACACTCATGTACATAAGCTTTCTGTGGGTTTGGGCTTGTTTGGCTGGTTTGTTGTTTTGGGTTTTGTTTGTTTGGTTTATTTTTTTGGTTTTCAGCTGAGTTGCTTTGGGGTTCTTTTTGCACTTGACAGTCACAAGGAAAATATTGCCCCTTTCCTTTTGGGAGCTAGAGGAAGCCAAGCACTTTTTTTTTTTTTTTNCCATCAGCAGTATCAAGCCATGTGTCACAAGGAACCATTTTGGAATAGCATGGTAGTTTTTAAGAGTGAATTAGTAATAGAGGTACATGTTGCCTCATTTTTTTTTAACAATGTGAGGTTTCAAAGCAAACTGATGAATTCGGTGTGGCTTTCTATAAATCCATGCTTCATCCTCTCTGGAGTTTCATCTATTTACTTTCCTCAGTACTGCCTAGCATAAAATCATCTTTGTGTTGAACAAATGCAAGTAAATTTTACTCTTAGATGTTTTGCTAAGAGCAGGGCAGAGACAGATAAAAAATTAGCAGCCCAGATCATGCTATGAATGATACATTCCAAATATCTTTCCAGATCAACCATGTCTCTTGTATACTTTGGACACACAAGACAACACAAAGGGATAATCTAAGTCTCTCAATTTAACTTCTTGGCATATTTCTATTTGTTTCTTTATAACCTGCTCCTGAAATTCATTCGAATTCAATAAAGGTCACTTCTTCTGCCTGATCAGGTTATTCCTCTTCTTTCTGACAATAGTAGTCTGTGAAGAAAACTTTAAATGCAAGATTTATCTAAAAATAAAGGTGAATCAAATCTTTCAACATTAGCACCTGTATTTTGCTTCTGTTAAAGGGGCTTAGGTGATTTTGTCTCCTTCTTTCTTCTTGAAACCTCAGCATCGCTTTCACTTCCTTATGATTCATATAATTCAGAAATTAGTTATGATATGTTTTATTGCTTCAGCAACTTCTCCCTACTGAGGAAGCAGGAGTCTGGGTGCAGAAAGAAATCTGCAAATATGCAGGCATGCTATTCTATTAGATAATATTTTAATTTATAGAGTTTATATTTTCATCACAGTTGTTGGCTAATGAATCAGTTAGAAACCAGACATACTTTGCTTGAATCGATACCATTGTTGCAAATACCAACCTACTAATTCAGCCTGTAATTTTCAGTGGACGTAGTGTTCATGACTGATTTGCTTACTATGCTGAGGCCACTTATCTCTGTTAAATGCAGTGGTTTCCTTCTTGTGAGTAAAAGATCAAAATGTTTTTTGCAGAACAGTAAAGAATAATGAACTTCAGGTATCAGATTTGGATCTACACCTGCAGTTTGGTAAAGTAGACTACTGAGACATACTTACTAGCCCATGACAGTGGTATAAATAGTTGTGATTAATCAATCAATATTTTAAGCTTTGTTAGTCAGAAAGAGCTAAGGTATTTTTCAGGAGGATATGCAGACATTAATTCTTTCATAATTTACCATATATGATAAGTTTAAACCATAAAGTCATGGTAAAGGAACAAACGAGTTCTTCACAGGATGTCTGCCTCATTCAGTGGATTAAAACAGACTGTTCACTTACAGGCAATTATTCAACATTGTGTTTTCCCTTTATTGCTCAGTGTATATTCCACACCATATCTATTGCACACAATACAGTCTTACTTTCAAGACAGATTTACTCAAGTCCTCAAAGCTTTTCTATGGCTTTGATACCTAGTTTTGAAGAACAATAGATGTTTCCATAGGCCCTCAACTCATCTTTATGGAAGATTTCCCCCTACGTAGACCCAAAATAACAAGAGATACAAATCATCCTATAGAATTGAGTTCTGCTTTTAATTATTTCCCAATCTGCTAATGTTTGTGCCATCTGAAAACAGTACCAGCAATGATTCATACTTTCTTCCATGTCATAGGTGAGAATATGAAAAAGCACCAAGCTAAAAGCAGGTCTTTGGGTGATTTGACTGTTGTCAATCTTTTTGGGAGGTGATTTTTTTCCATTAATCCTGTAATTTCATATGTATCATTCAGTCAGTTTAACTATCCATTTACAAAAGGTTACATACACATACATACATAAAGCTGTTATTTTAAGCAAATAGTATTAGATCAAATGTTTTTAGAAATCTGTTGATATCTATCCTTTCTGCCAATGAAGAGCCTCATCTGACCAAGAATTTTTTGAGAAGTATTGCCTTTGAAAACCAAATTAAAAGATACAATTTTATTGAGATTCTTGTCCAAGTGATGACATAAGCATGATTGAAAAAAAACTCAAAAGGAAATTTAAAGTGTAAAAGGTGGGAAAATTAAGTTCAAAAGCTATTGAAATATTTATTTTTATTTTTTCTCCATACCCCCTAAAAGTGATTTTCTAGTGCTGTTTTCCCAGAAAAATGGACATTTTTTGTTCGTTCTGCAGCCAGCTAAAGTGGAGGATTTATGATCCGTTTTGAGAAATTTAATGAAAAAAAACCCTGAAGTATCCATGAAAAAATAGGCAATTTTGCCACAAAAGGTCAAACAAGAAAAGATAATTGATCTACTCAATTATGCATTAACAGATCTGTTCAACAAAGTAATTTGCACGTGTCCTCTGAGTATTATTGGTTGCTAGGGCTCACCTAGTTTATCAAGAACTGACTCAGATACAGGAAAACAATGATTTTCAGTCTCCTAAGCTATTCTGAGATGCCCTTTGTTTCCTTTTTTTCTGACGTGAATATATACAGTGGGCCTTGAGCGATATCTGTCTGGAAGCTTTAGACTCAAGGTCAACATGACTGAACCTCATCTCTGGGTTGCTTAAAATCCCCAAGACTGCAGTGCCTGACCTCGGGCCTGAGAAGGAGTGGGAAGATGTTACCCTATTACAGAAACGGTGTCTGGCTGCCAGCTCCTGAGACCTCAGTCCTTATCCTTGTCTGCCTCTTTCCTAAGCCAAAGAAAACCCTACCAGTCCTACGTTTCAGAGCAGTCATGCCAGCCTCCTTGGATAGGCCATGGAGAAAGGGGGGCAGTAGCCCCAGACTGCTGGTTTTTGGGACATGGTATGGGAAGCTTAGAGAACTTATTGCTTTCTGCCATTGGTTTGTGTGCCTGCTATATCCTTCTGGCACTCTTACTGCTCCAGTGGCATCACCAACTGCAACAGGAACACAGCAATGATGATTACATCCTCTTAAATTTGATTTGTAGTGGTTAAATCCAATTCTATTTAATTTGAAGATTTTATCTGAGCTTTTACTTGCTATCCAGAGACTCAAGGAGCAGAAAATAGCTTACCATTAATTATGAATATCTGTGAGAAACAGAAATACAATGACAAATTGTGCTGCCAACCCCCCTTGATGCCTAGTACACATTGGTCATGCTTATTTTGCTCCCACAGAGTGGTTTGTCTGTCATACTCCTATCAGCTTCTTTTACGATCACTTTTGGGTTTATATTATTTTTGATTAGCTCATGTTTTAGATCATTAGTCCAACAAATAACCTGTAGCCCAGTGACAGATAATCTGTGTTGAGTGAGCATCATTCAACCAAGGCCTGACAATTCCCCCTGATTTAGTTTTTAATAGTTATTTTAAACACTTTAAAGAAAAAGTTAAATGAACATGAAAATCGTTCTCGGTTTCAAATTTTATATATCCATCATCTATTAGACACCTACTCTAGGCTCCATCATGCTAATCAATCATTTTGGGTAAGTTATTACATTTGCATTACATAAAGAGATAAACACACTTTCATTTTTCAAGTGCTATTGTACCTCTTATTCTTTCTTGTATGCACAGCCAATGACCACAGGAATAGGTTAATACCAATTTCTGCTTAAAAATTGACCTTTGAATGCCATTAATTTATTGATTTTTAAGTTTCCATACAGTTTAAGTTGCACAAATGGATTTTAAATCACCTACTGACCTATGTTTCTCCTCTAAAGTCTTCCAATTTTCTGGGAAAGAATTGGATTTGGGGCAGTAGAGTCTTAATGGAAAGACATTGTCGGGTATTGCTCAAAAGTGCTAAGGCAAAGAACAATGTCCTCCATCAGCACAGATGGCCTATGGAGGAAAATCAGCTAATTATAACACCAGAGAAATGGTTAGCTTATTAGGGAAGTTAAAGATTCTGAGTAGGTATCTGCAGACTTGTAATGTTATATTCTACAGTTTCTTATCAAAACTGAGAGGAAAGATTAGGAGGAATATTGAGGTAGGGGGAAGTATTCAAAGGCTGCCGGCCACTAAGTTCCATGTCCTGATTATAGAATCACAGAACAATTTAGGATGGAAAAA
Source organism: Edolisoma coerulescens (assembly GCA_013397115.1). Lineage (NCBI taxonomy): Eukaryota > Metazoa > Chordata > Aves > Passeriformes > Campephagidae > Edolisoma > Edolisoma coerulescens. Next base: position 2,843,254 of record VWZW01002309.1, read on the forward strand.
ACCTCTAAAATCATTGAGTCCAACCATTAACTTAACAATGCCAAGTCCGCCATGAAACTAAGTCTTCAAGTGCCGCATCTACTTATCTTTTGAATACCTCCAGGGATGGTGACTCAACCATTTCCCTGGGAAGCCTGTTTTGATGGCTGGTAACCCTTTCCATGAAGACATTTTTCCTAATATCCAATCCAAATGTCCCCTGGCACAAGTGAGGCTGTTTCCTCTTGTCCTATTGCTTGTGCTTTGGGAGAAGAGACCAACTCCCGTCTCACCACAACCTCTTTTCAGGTAGTTGTAAAGAATGAGAATACCTGCCTTGAGCCTCCTTTTCTCCAGGATAAACACTTCCAGCTCGGTCAGCTGCTCCTCATAAGACTTGTGCTCCAGAGCCTTCCCCCACTCTGTTGCCCTTCTCTGGACACACTCCAGTCCTCAATGTCCTTCTTGTCATGAGAGGCCCAGAACTGGACATGGGATTTGAGGTGTGGCCTCCCCAGTGCTAAGTACAGAGGGACAATCACTGTCCTGGTCCTGCTGGCCACACTATTGCTGATCCAGGCCAGGTGCCACTGGGCTCCTTGGCCACCTGGGCACACCGGGCTCATGTTCAGCTGGCTGTCAACCAGCACCCCAGGTCCTTCTCCATTGGACACCCTTCCATCCACTCTTCCCCAAGCCTGGAGCATTGCCTGGCGTTGTTGAGACCCAAGGCACGGCCTGGCACTTGGCCTTGTTGAATCTTATACAATTGGCCGTGGCCCATTGATCCAGTCTGTACAGATCCCTGTCTACTCTGGACACACAAGTACTATTTTCCTTGAATGCTGTTGTTTTGAATGTCTCTGTGGAGATGGGCAGAGAGGGCAGGGTTCAAGACAGAGCACTATCTTCAAGTTGCACAGGGGGCATCTGTACCTATGCATTATATATATATATATGCCCAAATAAAACATACAGACTAGATATAATAGATACAGCATGCACACAAATTTCACAGGTACATCCATGTGCTGCATGATTATATTTTCCCACACCCTATGCTAGATGCTGGCCAGGTCTGTGAGCATCTCTGAAGGGCAATCAAAAATCAAGGGCAAAGATGAGCCAATAACTTCAGGTTACTAGGCATGGTCATGCTGCAAGCTAAAGCAGAGAGAAATCATGAAAATCACTAGTTCTCAGTTCTTGGCTTACTGTCTTTCATCTGAGACATGCTTATCTCTTTTGACCATGTAGACTGGCTTAGTGTGTGCTTGCACATCAGCTAGGGGCACAACTTAGCATGTGTTAGTAGGACTGCCATGAACGAGTGGAGTATTGAAAGGTCATTCACCAAACCTCAGTTCATGTCAAGAGACTGAGGGCAAAGATGCCCTGACATTCTGAGTAAGAGATCACTACTTTGTAATACTTGTGACCATGCTGTGCCATTCCCAGAACTGTGCCGCAGTCCGGAAGACAAGATAATGGTTTGCAGATCCAAGGCTGAGGTAGTCCAGCATACAAACACCCTGCAGATCTCAGACAAAACTTGGAGACCACCAAGCCCAATAGAATGCACTACAGCAGAGGGTCTTGATGATCTCAGAGGTTTTTTCCAGCCTAAGTTATTCTGTCATCACAGCTGCACAGGTTCAGCACTATGACGAATAGTTTTCTGGAGAAAGATTCTTGTTTTAAACACTAAAGAGAAGTTTCTGTTTACCAAACTGTAGGCCCCCATCCATTGACCATAAACAATCCAAATGGATGTTGCATGGTTGGGTGAAGAGCAAGTGATTCAATTCAAAGTGTGGCATGACACATATGTATATTAAAGCAGGATGAATCAGGACAATGGAATACTCTGATACTATTACTAGTCAGCTTCTACTTTTGTGAAAAGAAGAAAATTTCTCAGAAGCAAAAACAAAAAGCTCCCAAAATTGAAAAAAGATACTTTGATATCATTGCAGTTATTGTCTCTAGAGAATTTTATTTTATTTTCATGCATATTTTCCTGATGCTGCTTGTTCGTGCAAGTTAACACTGTAATTTCAAGAAAGTGGCATAATGTTTAGCTGAAGATTTTGAAAGCCTTAAAAGGTTGCATCTTAAGAACAGCATACTCACTGGAGTTTGTTTTATTTGAAAGCATGACTTCTTAACAGCATTTATTTCTCAGTCCTGCCTTAAAATGTATGAGTTGTGCATGATTAGTGGATTCATATATATTTTCCTTGAATAATCTTTTTTCTCCTAAACGTGTAGAGTGAATTTAGTGGCTTTTCAGTGCTAAAAGACCAAAGAGCTGTCTTTCTTCCCAATTTCCTTTCATTGGTTTTTACTCTCACTGAAAGTGGAAGACAAACCATGACAGATGCAAATCTCCCCTTGAGGCACATTTCATTTAAGATGTATTTCTCTTGCAAGAAGGACACAGAAAAACATCTTCTGAGAGAAATTTGAAAAAGGAATCAAACAATTCTGTTCTAAATCACCAAAGGCAAGTGCAATCTTTTGAAAATTCCATGGGAGAAGTGATATGCACATGCAAAAAATTTCTTGTTGAACTTCAACCTCAACAGTATTCTCTGCTCCTGCTCAAAAAACGACAAGGGCATGCCACAAATTCACAGTTACAGAGTGAATGTGCTTAGGCAAAACACTTTTCTTTTTCTGAGTGGAGGAAATTTGTTGTGTGTGTCAGATTTTGAATGCTCAAGGGATACCAGTCATGATATCCATTATTATCAGCCAATAAATCCTCTGGTTGCTCCTCAGGGAATTTCAGCAAAAGGCTGGAGAACTATTCTGACAGAGGGAATGCCTCAATGTAATGAAAAAATGTTTGAATTATCAGCCTCCTGGCCATCGCACCATATGGGAAGCATTGCTTGGGAAATAGTTGTCTAATTTAGCCGTATGTTACATAAATTAACTCAATGATCACAGGTTAAATATCAAATTATGTATGATGTAATATTTAGCAACACCCAGACTAAGAAAGACTGGTTAAAAAGTAAATAGTCATAATGTCCAAGTATGTGAAACAAAACAACTACATTCACATTTAGGCATCTAATGATAGAAATTTTGCAGAAATGGTGTAATGTGTTCTGCTCCCACTGGCAAAATCTGTCTGGAGAGCAGAGAGCAGAGTGAATTCAACGTACGATATCAATTGGATGCGTACTAGGTAATTTCTCAAACTATATTCTGGTGTATGCTTTAATTAGATACCTAAATCTCAATGCCCACATGAAATATTTTCAAAGTTTCTGTTGCATGTCAAGAAATTCAGCTTTTCCGTGGGAAATCAAGTGCAGGGATAGTTTCCTCTTAAAAAAAAAATCCCACAAGTGATTCTTAGTGAATGCTAAGTACAAGACTTTCCAAAGGAAAACAAACTGATTACCTAGGAAGTGACTCTTTATCTCACAGAAAACACTATAGCAACTTTTCTGGTTTATAAAGTCCTGATACAAGAAGTGCAAAATGCTGCACACCTGACCTTGTTTTAAGCCATGTGTAGATTTAAAAATTCCTTGGTAATATTTTATATGTTACCAAGAATCATGAGGCAAGGTAACTCAAATCCATATCTTCAAACTGATTCTGATCTCACACTGACTTAGTATCAGTAGAACACTGTTGGTATCAATTATATTACTTTGCTGATTTGTACTGATACCAATTCAATTAGGAAGACTCACAAAAAGTAGATTGTGAATGACTGGATATCATGTGCTCCCCCTTTTGCTTTCCACTAGAGGTACCAAATCAATTTTCTTAAGTGCCATATATCTTTATAACTGTGGATTTTTGTCTCCATTAGGTCCAATTATTCTTGTTTCCCTGCCTGTCATTTTTCATGAATGCTTCACAAACATTATTGCAGTGGCAAATTACCATTGCCCTTTCTTGACTTCAAAATTAGCGTCCATGTTTATGGCATTGTTATATGGTGGTACTGTGATAAAATCTGAATGTTAACATAGGGAGGGAGATGCTGCACCAGGCAGGTAATGGCAGACTGAAGCCAGAGTTCAGAGCAAGTCTGAACAGAGCATGTTCAGAACACCTTGGAAGTGTTTCCTCAGCTCTGGGCCCATCCAAACTGAAAGCTTTTGGGAGGTTTACTGGAATCATGGACAACAGATAAATAAAGAAAAATACATCTTGTCTTCTTCATATTTGACTGAAAAAAAGTGACGGAAAGTAGGCCAAGAGTAAAGAATAAGAGTCTTTGGATAAAACCACTAAAGAGATACTCATTAGCCACCACTCTCTCAGTCCTAGGTGGTCTTTACTGGTATCAGCTGATTGACTCATTGCTGCCTATTGATTTTGACTTTTCAAATATTTTCTGATACATTATTCCAGGTGACTGTTGTTCCTCATTTATAGCTAACTTTTGGTCTGCCCAGTATGTCTTCTCCTGCCAAATACTTTTGTTTCACTCCTGCTTGTGCTAACACCTTCCTTTAATGTCAGCTGAATTTGTGAGACCTTTGTCATGAGGGAGGCTCATGAGGTGGATCTCCTTTGCAATGCAAGTTCTGCAATACCCTTTCTGATCTTGGCACTTAATTAACACCCTCACAGTGGTGCTGGTTTTGTAACTACTGAAGTCAGCACCAGAAGAAATACCACTGTGGTGGTCAGGGATCAGAGCTGACCACCTGACTCGGAGAGGCTACAAAGCAGTCATGGCCAGCCTGAGACATTTCTTGAGAGTTTGCAGTAACAGTATCGGGTATTCTGCTAGAGGCCTGCTGCAGTCCAGGGGTTTCTTGACACTCATCTGCTAGACTAGAGATTAAATCTCCAGTTTCTTATAAAAATGAGAGACACCAAGAGATCCGACACCTCAAGCAAAGAGGCTTTTCACTACACTTAGTGCTCCAGAAGATGACTTGGAAAGCACAAAAGAAAATCCATAAAGACCCTTCTCCTGTTTGGTACTCCAAGACAGATAACTGCAGACAAGGCAGAGAGAGGGCTGTGCTGAGGCCCATGTGGGTTTATTCTCAATCTCAAGCAGAAGTGGGCTAGCCAGGCACACAGCACGGATAAAATACTGGCAGAAGATCCAGCTTTCTTCAGTTTGAAGTCTCCAAAATTTATAAGCTATATGACAGAAATAAAACCAAACGCTACATAGCAGTGCTTAAAAAATAGGGGGGGGAAACATTTTGCACTTATGACATTGAAGCAGACAGGGGTCCCAATCTCTGATAAGGGGCTCACATTTATGAGCTGATCTCGAACTCAGTGCATCCTCTCACAAAAGCACCCATTCAGGGACTGCAGTTCCCCATCTGGGCTGTGGGAATGAACAGTGCCCCCTCTTTTCCTCAGTGTCATGTGCCAGCCAAAGCAGCTTATGAAAGGAAATAAATACATGAACATTCAAGCATACATGAGAGAATAGAAGTTTTATTATCACAGAGCCAAATGTAGCTACACATGGCTGAAGCAGCAAAAGTCCTCTGGTGAAACCCTGAGAAGCTGCTGCCAAATTCTTCTGTATGTTCAATAGGCTGGTGGGATTCCCAGGCTCAGCCCGAGTGTGATTACCTGGCACAGGTACCACTTCTTCCCGTGCCTGTTTAATGATGATATCTAGCATGCAAGGCTCGAATATTTGTGTCTCATCACTACAATGAGGAGCAAGCACAAACAAATAAAAGATTCATGCAGGAACCCTGAACACTTGCAGGCTACCCTCCCTGGTATAAATGACATTGCTGGTGATTCCACTTGCAGCAGTTTTTATTTTTGGTGTAAAGGATACACCTTACACCCAGAATCTGTTTTGACAGAGGGAGGAGCAATATCACCATGTTTCCCTCAGGGGCATCTCTTTATCACTGTTCAGAAAACAATTTTCCTTGTGTCAGGTCTCAGGCTGTTGTAAGAAACGCTTGGAGCAGAAGAATTTGAGACAGGAAAAATGTAAAATAGAGGCCAACCCCCAAGCATGAGGAGTCTGTGTGAACTGAAGATCTGGGGGATGTTGGTTAAAGCTGTGATGTCTGACAGACCTGTCTACACCTGCCCAGCCCTTCAGACCTACTGCTCAGAGGGCTCTGCACTACCCATTGCCTCCACACATGGGATGAGGGATCTCAGCTGTGCAGCAGGTATGCACCTGTCTCCTATAGACTCTGCCCAAGACCTTTGTGGGCATAAAAAATTATAAGCCAAAACTCCTTTTTTTTTTTTTTTTTGGTGACATTTCCCCTGCAGATTTCCCATTTTAATGGAGATGATGAGACTTGTTGCAGGTGGATGAAACCTCAGAAACAGTCCTCAGAGCTGCATTTCCCTCAAGATCCGCATAACATAGCAGACTCTAGAAATATGTCCCCTTTCTCAAGAGAAATGGAAATGGGTATCACCTGCCCCATGGGAGGAGCCCCTGCAAAGGAGTTATTTAATACAGCTCCTGGCATTTCTCAGCATTTACGAGGGTGATGTTTTCTATTGCAGCTGAACCCAAACTGCACCTGTAATTTACTTAGCTCTCCCAGAATGGCTGTTGATGGGCAGGAAAGAAGAAAGGCCTGTAGGTGGTTCAGATGGGGAGTAAAAAAAAGGAAAGGATAATTCTCATAAACTTCTTCTGCTGGTAAACACATAATTCAGACCTGAAGCTCATTTCCAGGTCTTTCATAATTCAGAAAATCCCCATATTGGAGACTTTGAGGTAAGACAAGTGTCTTGCACTTACATTATTTTAGTATACAGAGAAAGCACTTAAGCTGAAAACCACAAAATTTGAGAAACCAGAAGTGCAACAGAAATGCCAGAGGACACACTCTTTAATTACCCTGTAAAAGCAGAAAAAGAACTACTACCTAATTTCTATAATATTTGTTTTAATTCAAACCATAAATAAACCCCACTGACTTATGGTTCAGGTAGTCCACTTGTTCTTCCTTAAAGCAACCACTTCAGTGAACAGATTTATAAAAAAGTCGAATCCTTACAACTTTCTGAACCCTTGCAGTTTCTGATCTATTAGTAATCTTGGCTGTGCAGCAGGAAGTATATTCTATCTGTAGTTAATGACCTTTGGTTCCTGCTGTGAACAAAAATGACAGAAAAAAAAAGTGCCACCCATTCACCCTTAATATTTGCACAAATCACCTTTGCCTAGAAAGGAAATGCTCTTTTATTTTGTTTTGTGCTTCCCTAACTTCTTCAGGAAATGAGCAGTACTGCCTTTTCTGGCAGCACCAATTAAATAAGCAGGTTTGTGGAAAATTACACAGCATCCTACATTTTTAATCCAGTTGCATGAAGCTATAGTCCTGTGGTGATCCCCAGCATGGGTCTGCTGTTTTGTAAGAGCAGACAGTGGCAGAGCTGATCTGCTAGAGGCACTATATATGATAATTGCATACAGGTTAAGTGTTTTGCAAATTAGCTGTGCTTCATCATCCACTTTCTCTTTAGTGCCCGTTCAGGTTGGCATACCAAGTGTGCTGAAGGTGACTTGTCTAATCTGCAGCAGCTGGAACACCTTGCCATCCCCACAAAATTATTTCCTGCCATTTCCAAATGAAGCTTATGGAGACGGCTGCTGTTCTGTCAGAAGTGACACATGGCACCACAGATTTTGTCAAGGAGCAGCCTTCTCTGGGGCTTTATGTGAATCACCCTCTGAAAGAGCATCTGGGCTTAGGAGGCCCATTTTGGATTCAGAACAGCACTTTGAGGTGCTTCTCTCGGATTTCTGAAATCCACCTCCATCCTTCCCCAGGTCCCCCCAGCACAGCTGTGCTGAGAATTACCTCCATGCACTGGCAGGAAAACCCATACAGTGGCTCTTGTGGCTGACATTTCCCTGGACCTTCAGCATGTATTTCAGTGAGATAATGCAAGACGCGTGCTCTCTCTAGGTGTCCAAGGTAACAGAAAGAGATTATGTTAAGTGCTTGGTAAGAGGCATTTTCCATTTGCAACATTCAACTTCATTTAGCTATAATGCATGAAAAAATTGACCCACGTGGGTCTTAATTTAGCCATTTAATTGTACCCCTGAAGTGTGAATGCGATGAGCATCATGGATTTTGGCACTGTTGACATTTCTTTTAAGCAGATGACAGCTTGAAAGGATGGGAGTGTATCCTTTTATCACTGCAACAGATAAAAACGCTACAGAGTGACAGAAACAGCTTTACACACTGGCAAGTGACAGAACAGAAAGTGGTAGGGGGAAAGGCACAAAAGGCAAGACAAATTTAAATTAAAAATGAAGCACAAAACACACAAGTGTTCTTAAAGCCTCTCTGATGAATTCACACTGTGAATAACTGGTGCAGTTGACCAACAATTGTCAGTGAGAAAATTACAAGACTCTTAAAGCTTCCTCAGAAGTGTCTTTAAAACAGTGGATCTTGCACATGTACAGTGGTAAAGCTGAAGGGAGACCAGGACCTTTGGTAAAGAACAGGAAGGGTGGCTCTGACAGGGGAGGCTCTCATGTTCAAAATTACGTCCTCTCTCACATCAGTGTTTTAAAAAAGCATTTTGTTTGTTGGTCTAGGAGTCTCAGTCCTTTTGGCAAGCCAGTATAGTGCTTTCTGGGATAGCAAGGCCTAAGAATTTCCTAGAAACATACTTTTTTCATGGTCAGAAGCAAAATTTTCCAGTAGTGGGCTGTGGTAGAAGCAGACAGAAATGGGTAGGGAAAAGCTCTGGACGAGGATCACCAGGGCTGTAGAAAACATGAAACCTGAGATTTTAAGGGTCTTGGGTTGCTGTGGGAAATTGCCAAAGGAATACATTTCTGAGAATCTTTAAGATTTTCAGTGACACATTTTTGTCATTGACAATATGTTTTCTCATGCCCCCAAATCATCTGAGTAGCTACCACCTAGTGAGGAACTTGGCTGAGACTATAAAGCGTGGAAGACACAGGCGCCTATCGAGTCACCTGAAATCGGGCAGCTGACTTTCCGTATTTATCAACCTAGATAAGCAGAATTAGCTGCCAGCTCAGGAAGATCCTTGGACTGAGAATCCATTGTAACCTTTCCTGTCTCAGGTTCTGCAACTGTTGATTGTTTCCTCCTTGTGTACTTTCAGGGTGTGAAAACAGAGTTTAAATGCATATAATGGTAATTCAATCCCATGCAAGCACCTGTCTAGCATATCTGTATGTTAGCTTATCATTGGCTATCAACTATCTGTCAGGTAACTTGCCAGAGTGAGAAAATCTACTACTAATGGAGCAATAGCTTCAAAAAAGCAGTAACATGGGACCCTGGAAACAGTACATGTGAAAAACACTGTCTGCATCTAAGAAAGCCTTTGGGGTTTTTTGTAAGAAATTTATTTGAGGAGGTGATAAATAAAAAGACACAATTATTGCAAATTTAAAATAATTTCCTCACCCATTTTATGAATATTTTATTCCTCCCTGCTCCCTACAAAAAAAAGACCCTAAACCTCTGGAGAAAGAAACAGCAATGCTAACAACATTACTCTATCAGGCATGTAATTGGAGGGGATCTTTCTTCTCTCTTGCCACAGATAATAAATTATAGAAGTTTTTGGGAACCTAATTATGTCACTGAGGAAACACTAACACAACAATATGAATGTTTTCTTCAAGCTAACATGATTTTGAGAAACCATTATTTTATTTAAAAAGTACTGCAGAACTCAACTCTGGTCTATTTTTAAAATGATAGATTAAACAGAAAATTTGTAATTAAATACTATCCTGGTTGCTTTGCCACAAAAAGACAAAAGACCAAATGTCAATTTGAAATTAAACTCATATAGAAGCTGAGCAAACAATAAGGGGATGCATCAGTAAGCAAATTATAGCAGTGCAGATATATAGCAGAGATCCTGATTATCTTTATTTATTGTTGTTAAACCACTAGGCAAATGCAACTCCATCATACTGTGTTTCATGACAATACTTTTGAAGAACTTGAAGCAATAAAAGCATGCAAGTTTATACTCACTGTGTATCCACGATGACTTAATGGCTGCTTCATACAGATTTGAAGCAGTTGCAAGAGAGGCCTCAGCATTGTGATACTCGGTCCTGCAAACCCTCAGCTGCCAGTTCTCAGACCAGGGGTCAGTGATGCTGTGCCAGCCCAGCTAAGGATGTGTTTCCTTCCTGCTTGATGCCCTCAGGGCATCCACAACACCCATCTTATCGAGCAAGGAGATACTTAAACCAGCACAAAGGGAAAACTAAGAGAAGGTTGCTGCTGGAAATTGCAAGACTGACTGTGGGCATTGTCCTGAGAACTGTCTCGAACTCGCGTGTGCAGATAGGCTCAGGACCACCACCACAACAGGTGGACATGCTCCTGTCTCCCAGGCCCAGGTGGCTCTGCCAGGTGGGACTGAAGACCAGAAATTGCTCTTTCATGCAGGTTCTAAGCATATAAGAGCAGACTCCCTCTGTTTTCTTGGTCCTCTGCAGCATAGCTTCCATCCTGAACTTTTTTTCTCCTGAGGAAGAAGGAGTGGTGCTTTCTTTTCACCATAGCATATCTATACCAGCAGCAAATGAGATACCCCAAATGTAGGTTTCAATTATTTTCAGGGCCAGGATAAATAAGAATTTGTATTGCCTGGTTTCTAAGAAGGTGCATTTGCAGCAAACCTAACACAAAATAAAAGTATACATTGCCTCTGAGGCCTACTCTTCCTCTGAGTGAATGGAAGGCTGCCAGTGCTGCCAAGGTGTTATTTGAGTATGCCAAGCAAGCCAGGATCTTCAGGAGACAGTGGTGGGGCCACCTGTCAAATATGGAGGTGGGCTTTTAGTTAAGTGCACCCAAGTTGGTGATGTTTATCAGTGTGGGCCAATAGTAAAGCTCCAGGTAAGTGAGACTACCCTCAGGTGCCTTAAGAAGGGTGAATGGGGTTTTCTTGGATCGTGCTGTTGGAGCAAGGTGTGTTACCTCTAAGACACACTTGGTGTGACAATAGTGATTTTAGATCTCACCCTAAAAGTTTTGCTGTAGCAGGGAGAAAACCTGTAGTGGAGAGAACATGAAGATGCTGAGTCCTGAATCATATTCTAAACTGGAACAAAAACCCTTTGCAAGTTACTAGACCTTTTTTTGTGTTAGGAGATAAAACATAGTCAAAATATGTAGGGACATACACCTCTGTGTGGAGCTCAGGAGCAATAATGGAAAAGACTTAAAGTTTATGTTGAAACAAAGTCTTGTGCAGTTAAGGATTTAAATTTTCTTCGTCTCACTCTCTTTTTAAAATTATTTTTGTGGACTGCTAAAAACCTTAAAACGAAGTACAACTCTCTTGACAGTATATTAAGTCTGTTCACGACATACTCGATTATCTTTGTTTCTTTCCAGAGAAATACAGTGCTCCCTCTCCCAGGGCTCCAGAGAACACCAGTACCAATCCCTTCAAAGAGCTCCCTGTAGCCTTCCTCCTCAATTTTTCCAGATTCTCTTAGCCAGAGGCACCTTTTATTTCTGCATTCCTGTTGTTTTTATGACAGATATATTCAGATGCATTTTTCATTTTCTCTTACATGGAGCCACAGTTTGAGACCCTAAGGGCTTCCAAGTAAAATGCAAAAATAGTATGAGAACAAAGCTTCCAGACGGTCTTTCTTCAATCTGGGTAGAAGCAGCAAGATTTTTAGCTCATTAGACTACCTTTTCAAAGTATTTTCTTTTTTTGGAAGTGTTTTTGAGACAGAATTTGGATTTTTAAAATCAGTTTTTCATTCCTGTCTTTGAAAAAATCCTGCCCATCAGTGAATTCAAGTGTAAATAGTGGACTCTACGTAAAGGAGTGGAAAACAACAAGACTTTTGAAGTTTTCATGTAATCAATCCTTGTTCCACTGCTTGCTGGTAGATCAGGGAGCTGGACTCAGGTGGGCTCAGCCCAACTTTTCTCACAGTCTCAGCACCTCCCACTATTTGCAGGCAGTGCTGTGACTGCCTCCATTCCTCCTCAGCTCCTCTCCAGCTTCCCTGATCTCAGCGCCAGGGCTCCTCTGTAACACCTCTCTAACAGACACTGCCTTGTCCTGTTGAATCCATATTTACTATTTTGTCTGGCATCTTTTTCACACATCCTCCAAAAAACCCTAACTTCAGGCTTTGTCTCCCTGGGTCTCCTATCCTTATCTGTGCTGAACACCTTCCCAGTACACCTTCCCAGCTTACAGAGACCTTTCAGGCTTGAATTAATCCTTTCCTCTGGGTTTGCACTTGCACACTTCCCTCACACTGTACCTTGGGAAGCTTTTCTTTTCTGCCTTCATTTAGTGCAGAGGGATGCAATGTTTAGAGAGGAAGGAGGCCTGTATGGAAGTTTTTAAGCATGGATCAGAGCTTTTAATGAAGGTAAATCATGAGAGACAGAAAGAGCAGGAACCACCAGTCAAACAAACTGAAAAAGCTAAAGAAAGTATTTTATAAAGCCATACATTGCTGCCTTTCTCCTCAAGCCCCTCCTTCTACATAGAACAGATAGCCCAGTCTCAAAAATAAACCTCAAAAATAAAGAGAGTTGCAGGAGGAGCTGTGAAGACAAATCCCTTTTTTTACGAACATATACAGAGCTGAGGGTCAGAGACAGTGAGGCAGAAGGAGCTGTGGGGGCAGCATAGGCACCATGGAGACAAGTGAGGTGGCGCTTGCCGGATGCCAAAATGATTCCCCTTGTCACAGTGTTTGCCAGAGATCAGGAAGCAGATGTGCCTCAAACAGATGTTTCCCAGGGACAGAGAATGGGACATTTATAAAACACTGGAAATACCTGAACAAAGGTCTGTCTGGGGGGAGTAAAGCCAAAGAGGAAGTGCCTCTGTGCTGACTTTCCTTCAGCTCCAACTCTGACAGATGCTGTGGTACCGGCATTCCTTCTCCACGCCTCGCCAACACAGAGACAGCCTGCAAGGGTTTCTGCTCTAAATTAAACATGGGGGAAACCAGGGCGCTTCTCATTCTTACAGTAACACCACAGTTACTACTACTACTACTACTAAAATAATCATAAAACAGGTCCAATCCAGTCTGAGCATCACCAGATGATTTTTAAACCAGGGAAGTCTCCTGCATATGAAAGGTAATAAAAACACTCAATAATGATGTGGGATAACTTCCCTGACTATCTGCTGCCAACAAAAATGCAAATATGTTCACTGCCTTGAATTCGAACCTGGAAAGCTGCTAAAATGCCAAAAAGAAGTGGGCTTTTGCCTAATGACTAAAAGTTTTAGTCCTTCCTTCAAGTAATGAGTTTGGCAGTATTAATGTAATGTGCTTCATACCCTTTGAAAAATAAACATTTCTGGTTTAGATACAATCTAAATGAGCTTGGAATTAAAATAATTCTTCATTGGCTTCAAATTAGATGGATTGGCCATGTCTGAGCATTACTGCTGCTTAATTTAAGATGACATATTGGCCTGGCATTTCCATTTTTAATGTGGGAAGCTATGTTTATAAATAAGACCTTTCATCTAAGGAACAGCAGTTTAAATTTTTTGAAAACTAGCAGAGATCTATTTAAATGGTGTCTTGCACACTGCTCAGGCTGGGTACCCTGAGAAGATGTAAATTTGTCTTATGATAAATGGACCCATGAATAACTTAAAAAAACTTCAATTTTTTGCCTCCTGCAGCTCTTCCTGCCATGAAGCATTCAAGATAAAGTTTTTCTTGGATGCTTTGATAGCACTGAGGAAGTTGTGCATTTGATTGACATCTTTCAAAATATTTCTGGCCTGACATTTTCATGTCATGTCCTGTAAAGGAGGTATATGCATCATACTGACAACATGCAGGAATTTTTTCCTCCCCAGTTACAAAATGGAAAGTTATTCTGAACAGTGCAGGAAATGTAGCCTGGAGATATTTCTAGCCCCATCTCTTCCAATTTTCTGACAGTATCTGTAAAACTGCTGCTGCTTTGGCCAACAGGAACTGAAGCAGAGCAGTGGGTGGGTTCTGTCTGCCTTCCTTGAGAGGTAACTTTGAAGCATGTGATAGCATCAAGCCCAGCACAAATATAGCAACCAGGGCCATTTTCATTGCAAAAGTCATCCTACATTTTACACACTAGCGTGGAAGTTAGAGCACTAACTGAGAAAACAAAGCACCTTGATCTCAAACCCTCCCCAGGATGAGAGTATCTCCCAGAGGATGCTCCTCTGCACCACCAAGGTACAGGCCAAGCTGCAGTGAGGACAGAGGCAATTTTTATTTGGTGAAATTGTAGCTGAATCTGATGGAAAGCAACAATCTCAGGCACATCTGCTCCTGAACAAGGGGACTTGCTGCTAGGATACAGCTGTACAGGGTGTGATCCAGGAGCAGCAGGGCGCCCAGAGCCTCACTGTGCTTCAGACTGGAAGGCACAGAAGACTTGGCTCATGAAGCAAAAGTGAACTCACCCATTTGGTGAGACTCACAATGACACTGACCCCAGTGACCAATAGTCAGCATCAACATCAGAAGCAAACTGTTCTGCAGTTCTCAAATACCACCTCTCTGCTTGAAACAGGTGCAGCTGTGGTTCACCAACTCAATAGTACATTTGAAGGACACCATTGAAATGAACATTCCTTGGGGGAGTAGAGTAGAGTTGAAAGCAATCTTAGGCAAAAAACAGTTATTCTTTTATTTTGATAAGTTCTTTCCTAGCAGTTGGTCAGTAGATGCAAGCAGGAATTGTATCCACATCACAGTTGCAACTAAGCCATCCCTGCACACTAAACATTTTCAGCGCTTGCTGATGAGAGTTTTGCTTTTTGGGGACCCCCTTCTACAATGAAGTAGCCCAATTACCCAGCATGCTGGAAATGCAGCTGAGTGGGAGTGCATGGGATGGAAGAGCTGGGCTATAAAACAGAAGATGATTGGTCAGAGGATATAATTTTATCCTGTGTACTGGAGCCCATGGCAAGTATGCCACAGGCTGGAGCATCTTGAAGGGCTGCTTTAGATCTGGAGCAGAATCTGAGAATTAGCAGGTAGCTTTGTGACTGGGAAAAGCTGGCTGACAGCTTTGAACTATATTGTCTTCCAAGGCTGGGTAAAACCTGTTGCAAAAAGGCTGTGTCCAGGGTTATTCTTGTTTCAGTGAGGAGAGGATCTCCCACTTTTCTTCTGTGCTTATATAAGTCCCCTGCACGTAAAGCACTGAAACTGTGGCTCCACTGCAAAGTAGCTTCAAAGTTCCTAAGGGTTTCAGACAGCCACTTTCAGCAGCCTTCATAAGAGGACCAGAAAAAGCTCAGCTAAAGCCAAACTGACATGAAACATCCAATAAAGACTTCTCCTTCTGCAATGTGCGGGCAGTAGCAATGAGATACCAGTCCAAGGGACCCTGTATCAACTTACAGCTGTGCTGAGGAACAAAATTGCTGCTGTCAGTTATTTGCAGTTAAAGCAGAAGCACAGCAGGGGGAAACACCAAATGCTTTTACAGTGCCCTAATGACCATGACTCAAGAGCATTATTTATGTTTGGCGAAAAACCAGCGTGAATGCAGCAAGGTAAAGCACTGTCGCTGTCACCAGGCACCACCTGCTTTCCCCTGCTGACCTGCCTGCCCTTGGGGCAGCCCAAATCAAAGCTCAGGGGATGAGGATCTTCTGTGAGCAGACCGAGCTGCCCTGCCAAGCTCTGTACTGTGCTGGTGCCTCTCCATTGTCAGCCACCATCCTCCCATGTCTCCTTCCCTGGCGGCACCAAGAAGATGGATGTAAAAAATTAGACCAAATAATTTTTTTATTATTTTTAATTTCCACAAACAGGACCTTGATAAATTAGATTGTTAGATTTTGTTTGTAGCAGCTAAACAGTCTCATAATGGCTGGAGAGCTAGTGAAATGTACTTCAGTCACTGAACTGAACTGGTATATGATTTAATTTTCCCATACATTCAAAAGCTGTATAATTATCAGGTTTTCTTCTCAAAAATTGTTTGAAAGACTGCTGATACATCTAGAAGTGTTTATTCTTCTATCCTTCACATTATTTTTTCTTTCTAATAGGGGTTAGGATTCCTCTTGACCTTCTAAATTTTAATTTTTTTTGTCCATAGATCATATTAATTTGCATCTATAATTTAAATAGAATTTAATGTCTGCTGTCAATTAATTTATTAGTTGCATTCACAGAGTACAGAAAGAGTATACAGCAAACTATTTTTAATTTCTTCAGTATACTAAAATGTGGAAGAATTATTAGAATTCACCACACTCGGGCCATGGATAAGAGTTCCTTCAGGCTTGAAATTTTGGATTAGCTTCCTAATAAAGTTAGATTTATAATGTAGAGTTTAATTATTACACTCAATGAGATATTCAGAAGACTTTCACTTTTATGGAGCTGCTAAAACTGTGGTTAGAGTTAATTAATAGTACAATAATCAACTAGTCTTTATGTCTGGGTCAGATTTCTCTTATATAGACGTAGTCATGCAAAATCCACATCTGAGCTCTACGTAGTTCCTTGGACTGTCTTCACAGCTGCTGGGAGAAAAGGTGCCCAAACTGTACTCAGGTGGACCCTGAAGCTGGTTACTGCCTTGGGGATGTCCATCTCCCTGGCTAAGCAGGGAGCAGAGCTGGTTTAGTCCAGGTGCCTCACTTTTAGGTAGCTGAAGTCAGGTACTTAAGAAGGACTTAAGTCTCCACCTCTTGTGATTATTGCAGCTTTTTTTTTTTTTTTTTGGTAATTTCTAGTCATGTTAAGTCTTGTGGAATTATACTCAACCAAAGCTTCAGAATAGAGCATTAATCCCATCATAAAAATTTAATCAATTAGACTTTGAAGTAAAGAATGCAATTCTGATTCATGCTTCTTCTATTTCCTTGCCCCATGCCTGTCTCCCCTGTGGAAGACTGCTTCAAGATACTGCTTTTTCAGATCATGTACCCATAAATATAGGAATATACATACTAGTAGGGCTATCATTCCTATTAGCAATATGTACCATTTAAACTGTTCATGAAGAAAAGATATCCTAAACTGATGCTATAACTTTCTTCAAAGTTTTTGTCATGAAGTTAAAGTGTGTTTGAAGAGATCTATAAATGGCGCGTATTCCCAATATGTGTATGGTATATCATTGGTTTGGATTCTTATTTATCTTTATTAGAAGTCCTATCTCAGTAATGCTGAAATCTAAATTTTTGATCCTCAGATAATGGTATCTTAAAAGTACCTATCACTTCTTGAAACTGGGTCCCTTGAGACTACAGTGTAGTCAAAAAGAGTCAGGACTGAAAAACTCGCCCTAGTCATTTTGTGGTTATATCAGGGTATATACAAAAAGTTAATTTAATCATAGTGCTTTCGTAAGTATTTCAAATGGTTATTTTGAACATATGTTCCACAGAGGTATTTTGAATGTAGGATCCCATGAGGCCTGTAGCAGCAAGACCATTAAGTATCTGTGTATAATATATGAAAAGATCAAAGGGTAAGATGAAAAGAATAAAAATATGGCCATGTTTGATGCTCACGCAGTATGCCAAATATTACAAACTGAAACTGAGGATTGATCTGAAATATAATGTTTGAAGAGCATCAAGGATTACAGAGCCTTGTGAGCAGTGGTGAGGGCATCTGGAACACAGATAGCTTTTTCATCTATCCTCCCAAAAGTCAACTGGAAAGGGTTTGAAAGGGACAGACAAATCTGGCAAATCAACAAATGCTTACAGGACTGGTGCCATAGCCAGGGGTTCGGCTACGTGGATGATGAGACTTGCTTTGAGAAGCCTGAGGAGTGATGGGGCCCATCCGTCAGAGAAGGGGAAGATCTTTGGTCACAGGCTTGCTGAGCTGGGGAAGAGGCTTTAAATTACAGTTGCTGGGGAGCAGAAGCCTCGATCCATCTCACTCCTACCAGTTTGATGCCAGGGCCAGCAAGAAATGCCCAGAGCCTGGAGAGGATTTACAGGTCAGCAGGAGAGCACCTGAAGAGCAGCACCACAGAATTACAGCCACTCCAGCCAGTAGGCCAGCTTCATTGAAAATCACAGAAGCATAAAATCATTAACGTTGGAAAAGAACTCCAAGATCATTGGGTTCCAACCTTAGACCAAACACCACCTTATCAACTAAACCATAGCACCAAGTGCTACATCAAATCATCTCTTGTACACTTCCAGGGGTGGTGGCTCCACCCTTCCCTGGGCAGCTCATTCCAATGCTTAACCACCCTTTCAGTAAAGAAGTTCTTCCTGATGTCCATCTGAACATCTCCTGCTGCATCTTGAGGCCATTTCCTGTTATCCTGTCACAGCCTACCTGGGAGAAGAGACCAACCTCTACCTGGCCACAACATCCTTTCAGGGAGTTTTAGAGAGCAACAAGGTCTCCCCTGAGCCTCCTTTCCTCCAGGTTTAACACCCCCAGCTCCCTCAGCCACTCCTCACATGACTCACTCTCCAGACCCTTCACTAACCTTGTTGCCCCGCTGAGAGTCCATCTTACATGTCTCTATGCAAACGCACAAACCACGGGGAATAAACAAGAGGAGCTAGAGTTGTGCACACCCCTGCAAGGCTGTGATCCTGTTGCCATCACGGAGATGTGGTGGGATGGATCCTGGGACGGGAGTGCTCAAATTCAGGGATTTTAGGAAGGACAGGCAGGGAGACCAGAAGGAGGTGTCTCCATCTATGTAAATGAGCAGCTGAAGTACAAGGAGCTCTGCCTGCAGATGGTTGAGCAGCTGACTGAGAGCTCAGGGTCAGGACTGAAGGGAGGGCAGGGACAGGTAACATTACAGTGGGGATCTCTGACAGGCTGCCCTACCAGGAGGACTGAACAGATGAGGCCCTCAATAACCAGGTAGGAGCAGCCTCTCATTCACAAGTCCTGGTCCCCAAGAGGGACTTCAACCACCCCAACATCTGTTGGAAGGACAACACAGCATGGAACAGGCAATCCATGAAGTTCCTGGAATGCACTAATGATAACTTCCTCCTCCAAGTGGCAGAGGGGCCATTGAGGAGAGGTGCTGTGCTGGACCTTGCTCTCACAAATGAGGGGCTGGTGAGCAATGTGAGGCTCAAGAGCAGCCCGGGCTGCAGTGACCATGGAAAGGTGGAGATTGAGATCCTGAGGGCAGTGAGGAGGGTGCACAGCCAGCTCAGTGCCCCGGACTACAGGAGAACAGACTTTGGCCTCTTCAGGGATCTGCTTGGTAGAGTACCAGCCCTGAAGGGAAGAGGAGCCCTGGAAAGCTGGTTAATATTCAAAGATCACCTTTTCCAAGCTCAGGAGCGATGCTTACCAACAAACAGGAAGACAGGCAAAAATGCCAGGAGAGTTGTGTGGATGAACAAGGAACTCCTGGACAA